>CAUYQU010010621.1:0-43531 GCA_963574635.1 Cheracebus regulus | reverse complement strand
TTGATCTTCGACCTCTGATATCCTTTCTTCTGCTTGGTCAATTCGGCTGTTGAAACTTGTGCATGCTTCGCGAAGTTCTCGTGTTGTGTTTTTCAGCTCCATCAATTCCCTTATATTCTTCTCTAAGTTGTCCATTCTCGTTAGCATTTCGTCAAATCTTCTTTCAAGGTTCTTAGTTTCTTTGCATTGGGTTAGAACATGTTCTTTTAGCTCACAGAACTTTCTTATTATCCACCTTCTGAAGCCTGATTCTGTGAGTTCATCATATTCATCCTCCATCAGGCCTTGTTCTCTTGCTGATGAGGAGCTGCGATCCCCTGTAGGAGGAGAGGCATTCTGATTTTGGGTGTTCTCAGCCTTTTTGCACTGGTTTCTTCCCATTTTTGTGGATTTATCTACCTGTCGTCTTTGTAATTGCCGACTTTCAGATTGGGTCTCTGAGTGGACGTCGGGCTTGTTGGTGATGAAGTTTCTTCTGTTTCTTAGTTTTCCTTCGGCGGGGCGCCCCTTCCCCACAGAGCTGGGCCTTCCCGGGTTCAGCTGTGCTTGCTCTCAGTCCTCAGTGCTTCCAATTGCTGTTCTCCTTGTGTGGATGGGACCAGCGGAGCCCAACAGGGCACCCCGTCCCGTATACTCCGCACTGAGAAGTACTGTGCCGGCCAAAAGAGTCGCGCTGGCGACCCGTGTGGCTCCTTCGCTGGGAATCTCCCAGTTTGTGGGCATCAGAAATTTGTCTGCAATTGCGGCGTCCACTCACTCTCTGTGCTTTCACTGGGAGCTATAATCCTGAGCTGCTGCTATGCGGCCATCTTGGATCTCTCTCCGCCTGGTGATGAAGTTTTTCTGTTTTTTGGTTTTCCTTTGGCGGACGCCCCTTCCCCACAGAGCCGGACTTTGCCGGGTTCGCTGTGCTTGCTGTGAAACTCTCAGTCCTCAGCGCTTCCAATTGCTGTTCTCCTTGTGGGGATGGGACCAGCCGAGCCGTCCGTCCCGTATACTCCGCACCGGGAAGCACCATGCTGGGGCACCGGCAAAACAGCCGCGCCGGCCAAAAGAGTCGTGCTGGTGACCCGTGTGGCTCCTCTGCCGCGGTCTGTGCTCAACAAAAATTCATCGGAAAGTGCGGCGTCCACTCGTTCTCTGCGCTTTCACTGGGAGCAACATTCCTGAGCTGTTGCTAATCGGCCATCTTGGATCTCTCTCGATGAGTTGTTATTTTTAGGTCCTGAATAGTTTTTAGCAGTATTTCAGTAGTCTTACTAGGAGAAAAGTTAGCTGAAATTATTTTTCTGCTTATTCCGCTTTATAGCAGTTGCCTTCTATTTTGTAATGTGTAGGGCCACCTCACCTTTGAACAGTTTACAGTTAGTTACGATGAAGTTCTCCTTTCTGTTAGTGAATGGGAAACCTTTTCTTGCATTTTGATGGAATAATAAATAAATATTTACAGTAAATAATGAATTTCCAGCTTCACTCAGGAAATTATGCCATACTATTCCTGTTTAAAATATATGGGGATGTGTATACCTATGTAACAATCTTGCACGATCTGCACATGTACCCCAGAACTTAAAGTATAATTTAAAAAAAAAAAAGAAATATATGGGTAGGAGAGAAGGAAAGAAAGTTTCCCTTGGAGCCCTGGCCTTAACAATCCATTTACAGGCATAATCCTCTATCTCCAGGGTCAGAGTTAGACGTTGCTCCCAAGGGAGCACTAAAGACTGAGTAGAAAAATTGTGTAAGAGGGAGCAATAAGATAGTTCTGCAAAGCTAATTCTAAGACAGTGTTATGAGGAGAGTCAACTGCATGTAAGTTCATTTCATTATTTCTGTCTCTTGTTTTCATTGCTTTACTGCTGTTTTTCTTAACTTATTTTGCCTTATGTATATATTCATTTTTCTTCCTTTTCTTTCCACCTTCATTCCTTCCAACTAATAAACAATGCAGTATAGTCAAAAGGAACCAGATTTTCTAGATAGGCAGATCTGTTTGAATCCCGATGCTGGCACTTAGGAGCTATGTAACTGAGAAGGATGCTCAGTGTCTCCACACCTCCAGTTTTTATCTGTGAAATAGGAATGGGGACAGGATCATTGTGAGGGTCAAATGTGATAGCATCTGCCTCATGGATGGTCATTAAAAATTGGCTAACATTGATATGTGTCCACTGTTTACCCTTTGCCTTTCCAGAGTTTTGTTTCTCTCAATTCTTCATTGTCACTTTTTCATTTTCTTTTTTTTACATTTCTTTTCCTCTATGTATCTAGTCCTTTCTTCTAGCAAAAGCCAATATGTAAGTAGCAATCCGTTCTTAGAAGCAAATTCTGTAAGTTATTTCTAATAATCTCTGTCCATTTCTCTTTACAGTGGATTGCTTGCTGAACAATATCCCAAACTTCTGTTTGACCTGATGCCCATCATATGGATAAAACCAAGTAAATATTCTCTCAACAAAATTTGAGTTTTAGGAAGAGTAAGGATGGATATTATACACTGCTCCCTAAAATAAGTTTTTGCTCAAACTTTTTAGGACCTAAGTCAATTATAATAAACAGTGATGGAGCATTTACATTAGAAATTATTATCCCTTTGTGTGTGACATTTATATTATTTTGGGAATACAATTCTGCTTTTAGATTCTCTTAGCCTATGAGATATATCATTCTTTTCAGCCCCTCCCCACACTTCTGCAAGGGGGTTCACAGATTGAACAGTGGCCCATCCATATTTTGATTCTGAATTCCCTTTGCACATTGCTCATGGGCACAAATTAGCTTGACACAGTCTCTAGCTAGTGATTAGCGTCTTCTGTCTATAAGAAACTGCTAGGAGCCAGCCAGGTGCCCCAAGGCCTGGATGCTGCCAGCCATGTGGGGTGGGTGCCAGTTTTGCCCCATTTAGGAAACTGCTTCCTCCTTCCCTGCTTCTGGCATCATCTTTCTACAAGTCTGGAAAAAAGAGTCTCATTCTTTTATTTTCTTTTCCTTGCCTTTTTTATTCTTAAATAACAATAAATGAAAACATTTACCAGTCACCATCCAACCTATCAAATATTCTCATTATGAATGTGGTTCAGTTATAACTATGAGAAATGTGACCTCAGTTTAGAAAGATTCCTAGTATCTCATATCTTGCTTTTTGGAGATTGTACATAGTTTTTTTGTGAATTGGTAAAAGTTGATGTGTTTTTCTTATTTTTTACCTGCTAAAAACAAATAGAAATATCAGCTTCTTCTAATGTGTGGGTTTCTTGGATTAGAGCTCTCAGCAGTTATATTTCTCCTTTCAAGTCTCCCCTACTATCTGTACTATATTTTATCCCTTCTTCACTCTCTTCTCCTTCTTCCCTCCCAAATCCTCTTGAGTTTTCTCGTGTCTGTTAAGCGATCAGAACTTTAAAATCTCTTCCTATCTTCCACACCTAGAATCATGCACCATATGAAATACTTGCCTTATTTTACAACCATACTATATGTACTGTAAAAAAACACACACACATACATGCTATAAAACCTTCAAATATCACAATTTCCATCTTAGGTTTAGTACTGGCCATTTTATTACAAGATAAATAGTTATTTTAGTACCAATGACTTTTTCCCCTTTTATCAAATAAATGTATTTCTTTATTTTTTTTCGAGCTCAAAAATCTCAGATTATAAAGTCGGATGCCTATGTCTGTCCCCTCTACAAGACAAGTGAACGTAAAGGAACTCTTTCCACTACGGGACATTCTACCAACTTTGTCATTGCAATGTTGTTAAAAACAGACCAACCTACTCAGCACTGGATCAAGCGTGGGGTCGCTTTGCTTTGTCAGTTGGATAACTAAATTGGACAAATTTATAAAACATCTGGAAGTTAAAAAAAAAACCCTGTCTTACTTAAAATATATATATTATAAAACCAAGTATCTTGGTGTTACTCTTTTAAATGGTCTTTGCGAATAGTCATTGCATTGTTCTGCTATATCACTCTTGTTTGGAGTATGGCCTTTTAGATGACTCTTTTGAGATCACGTGTGGAAGGAAAATGAATTGTGTTTGGGATGCAGATGAGAGATCGTCAACGTTTTTATTTAGTTTCTTTTAAAAGTTTGATTGTATGTGAAAAATAGATTTGGGGGGTAAAATGGATAAAATTTAACAAATATCAGAAATTATCTCCCTCATAAATGTTAAGTCATTCCTTCACCTCCAGTAGTTTATTTTCCACTCTCCTACCTAAAGTAATTATACATAAATATTTCAAATACATAAATTAAGAAATTATAAATATGGAAAATACTAAAACAATTACACTACAGCCCTTATTTCATACCTCTAAGACATTAGTTTCATTTCTCACCGTACCCTTGTGACTAGGAAGGGAAACTCAAAGCTTTGTAGGTTGACCTACAAAGGCAGTAAGATGGCTGGAGAGCAGTGCTAACTGCCATACCTGCAGTGACATCATGCTTCTTGGCATTTGCTTCATATTTAATTTGAAATGTTAAGTGATCCCTTTGCTTTTTTAAGTGTATATTAACAATTTAAAAATATTTCAACAAAACAGAATTTTAGTCAAAATTTTATTTTGTGTAGAGTGAATTCTTAGGATTCCAAGGCCACTTAAGGCCACAGTTCTGTAACCCAGCAAAAATGGGGGCACAGCTACCTAGTGAATCTAGTACATTGGGACAGTCACTTTGGATAATTGGTTCAAGAGCAAAATGTTTGGTTTCTCTGAAATGAAAAATGGATTCTGGTTTGCAGTGGCTATGTTCATGAGTCTTAAGAGAATGAATTATCTTTGCATGGCCAACTCCCTGCAAAAGCATTTTATTCCAGGAATAAAATGTTTAATCCTTTAAATCTGATGAATGTAGCAGTAAAGAAAAGAGATCATGTTTCCAAAAAGAACTAAACCACATATAAAAAACAAGGAGAATGTGCCAGACTGTCTTATGATGAAGTATTTATAGTAAAGCTATTAATGGAATGGTCACTACAAGGGAGAGGAGATCCTAAATAGAATAGAAAATTCTGAAGCTTACATGTGTTAGTCCTTAACAGTGAAAACGTCAGTGCTGTCCTAGAGGATATAACAAAAGGTAAAAAGTCTTTGAAATGTGACCAAATGTATTCTATGCTAAAACTGACATCTTTCTTTTAAAACCATTTAGATAATTGCCTAATAAGATACATTTGTTTTTACTACTGCTGTATCTCTGTTGTAATTATGAGAATACATTTGTTCCTATAGCATGTTTATTTTTAATGTTTATTAAGTAAAATTTTATTTTCAGCATAACACTCACTGTGTGTAGGAAAGATATCATTTTGGATGAGTGCTACAATCACTGTGGAAAACTCACAAGCCAAGTCTAACAGATCAATCAGAGTGTTGTCAGAGTGGCACTAACTAAAGTCTTATTTGAAAGGTGCTTTTTCCTGAATAAGCTTTAAGTCAGTGGCTACTCATGGAAACTTATAATTTTTGTTGAATCTGTGGCAGTCCAGAAAACTTTTAAGTTTATAGAAAAATTTTAATGAATATTTTGTTTCCTAAATTGTGTATATTTTTCATTTATTAATCATATCAATTTTCTAGGTTTCTGAATTTCATTTGTAATTTTAAGCAGTTGATAATCTTTTCACAACTGGAAAAATATTTTTAATACACTCTGACTTTAAGCCTGTCCGCGTTTCACATGGATAATTACACCAGCGACGAAGACATAGACGAAGACTTTGACACCCAGTTCGTCATTCAACAGAGTTTACAGGATATTTACAAGCCAGGAATAACACAACATGCACCTGAGGATGGGAGGTAATGGTTTTCTCATTGGCAGTGTAGTATTAAGTGCTGTATTCAACATCTGACACTTGTCGTTAGCTTAACTCTAGTGTTGTGACAAAAACAGGAGGGTCAGAATTCAAGGAGCTGTCATTTAAATATCTATAAGATACTATGCCTGACAAGACAGGAATAATCTAGAAAGAATTCAGAATTAGGCAATAAAAAAATAGCTGAAGGAGGTTAGCAGCAAATCTGGGTGAAGTGATGCAGACTGGAAATCAGAAGAAGGAAAGAAATGAGGATATGACAGGCTAGAGAAAAACTCTATAATACGTGTTGTCCTTGGGAATTGAAAGCACACCTGCTCACGCGCTCTCTGGCTAATCAGCAACCTTGGTCTCCTAAGGTAGTAACCATTATTTTTTCTGGGGTGATAACCCAGTTTGCTTGGGTTATCTTTATTTGCCTGCTGGAGGTGAAACTAGAAAAATGTCTTTTAACCCCGAGAGATTTCATAACTAAATAATAGATATGATGTACATCAAACCTATATAGTATTTTAAAAATGTAACAAACCTATGGAGTGATCGCTGTGTGTCATGTTATTTTAAGCACTTCATAAATACCAACTTTTAAATCCTAATTCTCATTACCTCTCTATGAGGTCGGTCCTATTATTATCCTTATTTAGAGATGAGGAAAATGAGGCACAGAGCTAGTAAGTGAAGAGCCAGGCAGTCTGATTCTAGAGTCTGTGCTCTTAACCACACACTATTCCTATACTTTTGTGTTCAATTTAGGATTCGCTTTTAAAATAATCTTTAAAGTTTTGTAAAGAAATTTGCTTTATTAGATTGTTATACTAACCTTATGTTTAAAACCTTAAATTGCATAACTGAGTAACTGACTTTGAACTCATAATTTCAGGTTGAAAGGTATAAGAGAGTTGGGCTCAGTAGAGTATTGAAATGTTTCAGAGAAACTGAAATTAACTGTATTTACGCATTTATTTGATTAGAGTTGCAGGAATTGTATGATACTAACGCAGGCTTGCTGATTTGGTCAGGTATTTGATGGAATTAAAAAACTAGAACATGCTTGTGATATGTGGAGTAGTGGTTCCATCCAAAGATGTCCTAATTTCTGGAACCTTACATGGCGAAGGAGAAGTAAGGCTATAGATGGAATTATGGCTTGCTCATCAGCTTTTAGATAGGGGGTGTATTCTGGATTACCCAGGTGGTCCTAGTGTAACACAGGATCTGTACATGTAAAGGAGGGAGGCAGGAGAGAGAACCTGGGAGATGGCAGTGTTAGAAGGACTAAGCCCAACATTGCTGGCTTTGAAGATGGAGGAAGGAATCCACAGGCCAAGAAACGTGGGTGGCCTCTAGAAGCTGGAAAAGGCAAAGATAGATTCTCTCCGAGAGCCTGCAAAAGGAACACAGCCCTGCTGACACCTTGATTTTAGTCCAGTGAGGACTGTTTTGGATTTCTGAACTACTGAACTGTAAGATAATAAATTTGTTTTATTATTGTTTTAAGCCACTAAATGTGTGGTTACTTCTTACAGCAGCTATAGAAAACGAACACAATACTAAATCTATGAGTGCAGGTTTAAATGTTTAAGAGAATTTGATTGACCAAATTGTAAACAGGAGAGACCGTCCAAGGGAATTTATTCTCTGCAAGCTGAGTTCACTAAATAATTAAAGAATAGAAGGTGACAGTTCTTATTTGGTAGATTTTAAAGTAAGATGCATAAATTGAGCTTTAAAGCCTTAAATAATAAAAACATTGCTTAACTGCTAATAGCATATTCTGAGCACACATTCTGACTGTGAATATTTTTAAAAACTCACACTATTTTTATTTACTATTTTAAAAAATAGTTTTTGCTGGAATCATTGACATTATAGAGTGGCCATCAAAGTTTACCATTAATAGTGTGACATTTTGGTCATCGGTAGGTTTGATTCAGTTCAGCCAACACTGATTTAGGGCATACTGCAATCCAGACCCTCACACAGTACTTGTCCTGGAGAAGCCAACAGGCTAATGTGGAAGACAGACATAGGAAAGGTGTTTCCCTAGAGCCTGTTAAAGGCCACACTACATTTTACAAATAGAAGTATTTCTATTATGCCTCAGTCATTGCCTCCTATGAGAGTTCACCCTGTATTAACTACTACTACTGTTACCCTTTCCTTTTGGTTATCCTGTTATCAGATAATAGTTTTTTCTCCTCAGTTTTGAAATTACATATGTATTTTTTTTTCTATGCAGCTTCCATTCCTTTTTGAGTGCTAAGTATAAGAAGATAGTTGAAGCAATAGAGAAAGTTAAGTACTCCTCCTCTTCTATCCCCTTTAACTTGTGGTAAGATGTCACAGTGACATTGGCTGGGTATGGTGGCTCACACCTGTAATCCCAGCACTTTGAGAGGCCGAGGTGGGCAGATCGCCTGAGGCCAGGAGTTCAAGACCAGATTGAACAACATGGTGAAACCTAGTCTCTACTAAAAATGTAAAAATTAGCTGGGCATGGTGGCGGGTGCCTGTAATCCCAGCTACTCGGGAGGCTAAGGTAGGAGAATTGATTGAACCCAGGAGACAGAGGCTGCAATGAGCCAAGATCACATCACTGCACTCCAGCCTGGGCGAAGAGTGAGACTCTGTCTCAAAAAAAAAAAAAAAAAAAAAAGTGACAGTGACAGCTGGCAGCATTTCCCCTCAAAGCTCAGGAGGCCTAAAGGCAGGTTCTTCCAAATGCTGAACACTGTGGCGGTCCACAGCTGATTGTCAAGAATCTGATGTGGGCTTTTCTGGGAGAAAATACTTCAGC
This sequence comes from Cheracebus regulus, assembly GCA_963574635.1. Lineage (NCBI taxonomy): Eukaryota > Metazoa > Chordata > Mammalia > Primates > Pitheciidae > Cheracebus > Cheracebus regulus. Next base: position 34,899 of record CAUYQU010010621.1, on the reverse strand, counting down.
TCAACAGAGCAAAGAGCTCCTGGGTTCCTTGCTAGACAGAGCTGTGTTTTTGTAAGTAACAAGATGCTGGGGGTGTTCACAGGCCCAGTTGTGGAACGCTGGATGCACAGCCTTACTGTCTGTCTGAAGCCATTTGTCTTTCACAAAAGGTGGTGCTGGAGTTCTATTGTCTCAGGCATTAACTTCAGTGGTGGAATTAGGAAGCAATATGGGCTTCCTTCTAAGTGTGCCAAATGTGAATCTGTTCTCTTTGACTTGTTCATAGGTAAAGAAGATGCACTGTCACGCTTAACCAAGTACCATTCTGCTTTTGATGAAGCAGACGAGACAGGCTGGATTCCTCTGCATAAGGCTGCAGTGCAATTAAATAAGAAAATTTTGGAAATAACCCTAAGCGGTAAATTCCCTTTGATTCTTCTTGATGCTTCTGAGAGAGAAATTTAACATTTATTTCTGTGTCTTAACTTGTGTGGTGTGATGAATTTATTTCAGCTTCAAAACCCAGTCTGTGGGAGCAAACCACTCACAATGGTGAAACGCCACTTTTTTTGGCTGTCAGCAATTGCCTCTTGGAAAATGCCACTTTTCTTCTTCTCAACGGCTGCAATCCAAATGCTAAGAATTTTGAAGGCAACTCTCCTCTTCTTACAGGTAAAGGAATACCTTGTCTCTGAAAAAGTCTGTGGCACTTAGTCTCCTTCATGCCCACACGTTTCAAAGGCAACTTTTTGTGCACAGTTGCAGCCCTATCACTCTGCTCCCAACTGACCAGACATGATTACCGACCCTCCAGAAGCTTTCTATAGGCTGGCCTGTGATGGCCTGATGCAAAATCTCTGCCCAATTAAAAGCAGCTCATTTCGCATGGTGCCTTGATCAAGCCAGTTAATTCTCATGTAAGAAATCAGAGGAGAGCAGAATTAGCTCATGGAGCATAGGTAAAAGGCAGGCAGCTAAAACAGAAGAGTTGGTTAAAAACTATGAAGAAGCAGATAGATCTCTAGAGATCACTCCTACCCGACCCCAGCAGAATCCTGGAGTTTATTCTCTGCATAGCTTAAATGGAGAGTCTCTGGACCACAAAATTTTAGGTGAGGGTGGGAGTACTAGATTGAAATCATGGAGGAATTAAGCAAACACAATTGAGGCCACCCAGCCCTCCTCCCAGAAGGCTGGCAGCCAGGCCCTTACCCTCTAGGTTGGGGGTTCTCTGGGGGAATCTGACCAGCTCAAGAAGAAAGATCTAAAGATAGTGATACTGGGGCTTTCCCAGTAAGTGCCCCAAACATATCAACCTATTTTTAAGCCCACAATCCACAAGCCTCACCCTTTGCTTAGAATTTCCAACCAGATTTTTGGTCTCCAACTTTTAATTATGAGCAAATAGCCAAAGGCTATCTGAGGAAAATCTTCAACAAAGAGTTAAGCAACTTTAAGATTACTTAGGGAAATAAAATTTAAAGGGAAATTATCATTAACTTCCTCAGAGAAACCATTTTAATAAGAACAAGATGTTAGCAAAAAAATCAGAAAAGAAAATATTATTGAAAATCAAAATATGAGCAGAAATTTTAAAAACAAAAACAATGCTGGAAGATGGAGTTTAGGAAACCTTCCAGAAGAAGAAGAAAATAAGACATGGAAAATAGGAAAGCAGTGAAAATTAGCTGGATGATCAAAGAGGAGCAACATGTGACTAAGAGGAAAAGAACAGCCAGGATGGAGGGGGTACATCAGCAATGCAGTAAGTCAGGAAAATGATCTCCTAAAATGAAGGACAAGTATTTCCAGAATGAAGGGGCACACTAAGTGCCAGCTCAATGAACCTTAAGAGACACAACACCCTCAGCACTTGGTTTCTAGTTTTCGAGCAATGAGAGCACCTTCTGTGGCAAATTATAAGTGGCTGTTAGCAGAATTCATACTGATGCAGAACCTCGGCAGCTCGCGAGACTTGTACACACTTAGTGCCAATAATTAATGATGGACAGTGAGATGGGGACAGTTAGGTGTTTTAGGATCTTGAGGGTCTAAGGAGCCTCCTCCAAATGTGAATTAACAGTATAAATGCAGAACAGCCAGTTATTAGAGAATTTTGTGTAACAAAAAGCTATGTAAAATTTAACATATGTAGAAATAAGTAATTCAAGGATACCTGTGAAAACGTTAACAAAAATCATCTCGGCCAGGCACGGTGGCTCACGCCTATTATTCCAGCACTTTGGGAGGCTGAGGCAGGTGGATCAGCTGAGGTCAGGAGTTCAAGACCAGTGTGGTGGTGAAACCCCATCTCTACTAATAATAAAAAATTAGCCAGGCGTGGTGGCACATCCCTGTAGTCCCAGCTACTCAGGAGGCTGAGGCAGGAGAATCACTTGAACCCGGAAGGCGGAGGTTGCAGTGAGTTGAGATCGAGCCACTGCACTCCAGCCTGGGCAACAAGAGCGAAACTCCATCTCAGAAAAAAAAAATCATCTCAGAGGTGGAATTATCAGTGTTTTTTTCTTTTCTACTTATATACTCTAAGTTTTTGAACATAACATCTTTTACATTGTAATAAAAAATCCTAAAGAGCTTAAAAAAAAAAAAAAAAAAAGACAAGTCACTAGGAACAGAAAAGTTTCCCCAAACCTCCTGAGAGAAAAAAAAGGAACACATAATATACAAAAGATAAAATATCAGAGTGGTTTCAGACATCTCTATGGTAACTGGAAGCTTGAAGTAATTGCTGGTAAATAATAGTTTTACAAATTCTGAGGAAAAAATTTCCAACTTAAAATTCTTCCTTTGCTCAAACTCTCAAAAAATCTGACAGAGACATAAAAGATATTTTCAGATATAGGAAATCTCAAAAACTTTCTCTCTTCCTGCTCTTACGAAGCTAACAGAGCAAATGTTCTACCAACATGGGAGTAAAGTAAAAAAAACAAAAGCTTGCGATCCAGGAAACAGAAGATCCAAGGCAGGTGGGAGGCAAATGAGATCCCCAAGATGAGGGGAATAATGGTCTTAGGATGACCACACATTACTAGGCATTGAGGTCCAGACTGGAACAAGTCAGGAGGCCCCAGGTAGAGGCTTCTTCAAGACCACAGAAGGCTAGGAATGGCATCCTGAAGGGAGATGTGGACAGTTTAGAGAGTCTGGGGTGGAATTAATGATAAATTGAAAACTAAGCAAATGAAACATAAGTATTAACTCTAGGGAAAACAAAAAGATATGCAGAAAAGGAAATGTAAATATGGTCCACTTTTGAGTGGCATACATGAAGATAAATATTGAATATCTAACAAAAATTATGCTATAAAAATATGAGGATGGGCCAGATGCGGTGGCTCACACCTGTAATCCCAGCAGTTTAGGAGGCTGAGACAGGCGGTGGGAGGAGAAACGTGCACATGTGGTGAGGACAGGAGGAAAAAAACATTAAATTCTCATTTTCTATGGTAAGTCATTAAATTATCCCCTTTCCAAAAATCAATAAGTAGCAATACAAGCAGGTTAGAGATACAGCCATGAAGAGCAAAGAATCAGCCAAAGGACGCCTCTGGGGAAGGAGAAAGAACGTAGGGAAAGGGTGATGGACTTCACAGTAATTGGCTCTTTAAATTCTGTACATGGATAACTTTTATCAAATTTAAAACTGAAAATGAGGCCGGGTGCAGTGGCTCACACCTGTAATCCCAGCACTTTGGGAGGCCATGGCAGGTGGATCACCTGACATCAGGAGTTTGAGACCAGCCTGACCAACATGGTGAAACCCTGTCTCTACTAAAAATACAAAACTTAGCTGGTCGTGGAGTGCACGCCTGTGATCCCAGCTGCTCAGGAGGTGGAGGCAGGAGAATTACTTGAACCTGGGAGGCGGAGGTTGCAGTGAGCCGAGATCGCACCACTGCACACCAGCCTGGGTGACAGAGCAAGACTCCATCTCAAAAAAACAAACAAAACCACTGAAAATTAAAAAGAGAACGACAGAGTACTGCCAAAAATTAGGATTGGGGTCCCTTCATGGTTTGTCCCCAGATGCTTTCTAAGACTTTGCATTTTGTAGACTGAGCAGAAGAGCCTTCTCTGAGAAAGCATGTATAAATCATAAAGTACCCTAGCACTATAGGGTAAAAAGAACTCTGAGTCAGGTCTAACCTCTCTAAATCTGTTTCCTTGTCTGTAAGATAGTATTTGTCTTGTGTGTAGAGAAATCACATATGTAAAAATATGAAGCTGTAAAGTGTGTTGTAACGATGGTGGAGCTAGTTTTCCTTTCTTCACTTTGGCCTGACAGGTCAAATGATTCCATTTCTGTGGCACCTAAACAGCATGTTCCCATTGATAGGTCATGGAAAATACTGGGTTAAAAAGTTAAGCAAATGCATTGCAAGATTTCTCAGAGACTTCAATATACCAATGTGCAAAGTGAATCTTGAAGAGGGTGATAGAATATACAGTGCTGGCTGAGATCAGTGGTTCATGCCAGTAATCCTACTCTTTGAGAGGCTGAGGCAGGAAGATCACTTGAACCCAGAAGTCTGAGACCAGCCTGGGCAGCATAGCAAGACTGTGTCTCTAAAGAAATTTTTAAAGAAATTAGCCAGGCATGGTGGTGCATGCCTATAGACCCAGCTTCTTGGGAGGCTAAGGCAGGAGGATTGCCTGAGCCCAGGAGTTCAAGGCTGCAAGGAGCTATGATTGTACCACTGCACTTCAGCCTAGATGACAGAATGAGACTCTAAATATATATATTACACACACACACACACACACACACACACATACATATACACAGAGTGTTCCCAAGCCTTTTATTGTTATTTTTTAAACTACAAAATCATTTTCTTTACAGAATCTTAAGGGGCTTTCTGCACAACAAACTTTGGTGTGTTGCCAAAGTATGTTATGCAGAAATGATAGGCAAAACTATCATTTTCTATGGCCTCAACCACTCCCACCAGACATGCATATTTAAATTATGTTTCAGTCATTCATTTTCTGGGGTAGGTTCTGTTGCTTTTTAAATTTTTTATTTTTGGCATGTTTCAGAGGCTGGGCTGTCTTGTTTTTTCTTATTTTAAAGCAGTTACAAACATTTCCAGGACTGTACTGAATACTTAAGTTCCCATTTTCTTGAAAAATAAAGGTAAGTGAAAATTTTACATTTTTGTTTCAACCACATAAGCAGACAATAATTGTCCACATAAGCAGACAATGAGTAACTACTCATGGCTTACAGAAGAACAAATTGTCTGTTGATGTTAAAAAAAAAACACTCTCAATATTATTTGACACAGGCCTTACTTTACAATCTGTTTCCTAAACACAGAATGCTGGGGTCTGGGAGTCAGTGGGAAGAACTTGAGAAAGCCTGAGGGACACTTGCAGATATGCGACTCTGCTCTTAACTTCCTGTTGGACACACCCACCTCACTTCTCATTTCCCAGCTGTGCTGCGTGACTCCTATGACACGGCTGCCTTGCTGATCAACTATGGAGCAGATGTCAATCTGCGTTGTGCCAACGAGAGGACAGCTCTCCACGAAGCAGCCAAACTAGGCAGAGAGGACATGGTGAAGCTTCTGCTGGTTTCTGGGGCACACCCTGACCCACGGAGCACGTATGGATTCACTCCTCTTGCTCTTGCTGCCCAAAGTGGACACACTGAAATCATGGAAATGTTACTGCGGAAAGGCAAGATCTTCTGTTAGGGTCAGCACAGTAACAAAGGGTACCAGGATGCAGGTGTTCTCCTCTTAATGGAGAGCTTTAAAATAATAAAAGCTAACATTTTATTTAAGCCTAATATAAGTGTTTGATAAAAATAGGTTAATAGTGATTACTGAGAAGCCTAACATAAAGACTAAATTTTTTTATTAGGTATGACATAACTTCCCCAAAGTGGATGCAGGTTACTTTTACTTAACATTCCTTCACTGTGCTAAGAGGGTGGTGGTTTTTTAACTTTTTTGTGTTGTTGTCCTTTTCTAGAATCATAAAGCCAAAGAAGCTGCAACATCCTCTATACCTTACCTTTGCCTGAGCCTAAATCATGAGGCAGTTTACTCAGTTACCACATGGCTTTAGATGTTAGGAAATTCTTCCCAATTTCTTCTCTTTGGGTCTCAGTTCTTCACTCTAGTAACAACCAAAACTCCAAGAGAAGGGGAAAGCAGCTTCAATTTATTGGGTACTGTCTGAGCAACAAGCCTTAAACTACTCATGTTGCCTCATAACCCTTTAAAAACTCTGTGAGGTGGGTATTCTCGTTTTGTACTTGAGGAAACTGGGTCGGCGATGGTTGCCAGTTGCAGGACTTCCCTTCAAACATGCTCCCACCCCATCCTCAGCTCTGTAGCTGTGGCCATTTTGAATCCTGACTTAACTGGCAGGGACCTTTGGCTCAGAGAACTTTGGCTTTTACTGTCTTTGAGGAGAGCTCCATTGGTGATACTGTTTGATGAAGCAAGGTAGGATCAGTTAAAGCTTTTTTTCAAAGCAAACTTTTGCCAAGATTTTTTAAAGTCTCAATAATAGAATTATCTTCTTTATTCTCCTCCCTATGTCTAGAAATCTTATTTGTTCTTTAACCGTACATGGTGCTAGTCTCCAGTATTCTAGATGGCAGAGACTCCTATGTTAAGAACAGCCTTGTGCTTTTTTTTTTTTGAGACAGAGTCTTGCTCTGTTGCCCAGGCTGGCATGCAATGGCACGATCTCTGCTCACTGCAACCTCCTCCTCCTGGGTTCAAGCAATTCTCCTGCCTCAGCCTCCCAAGTAGCTGGTACTGCAGGCACGTGCCACCACACCCAACTAATTTTTTGTATTTTTAGTAGAGACAAGGTTTCACCATGTTAGCCAGGATGGTCTCAATTTCCTGACCTCATGATTCGTCTGCCTCAGCCTCCCAAAGTGTTGGGATTACAGGCGTGAGCCACTGCGACCGACCTTTGCTTTTCAGACATATCTAAATCTTTCCTATGGTATACAGGGGAGGCTAGTTTCTAATCAATGGCCATAAGACATTTTAAGTAAGATGTTTTAAATGATCAATATAAGAAATGTCTAAAGTCATTAGCTGGAGTAACAAAAGATTGGGATCTTTCATCTTTGAGGAAAGAGTACCTTTTGTATAGATCATTGATTAAAATACAGAGAAAGAGGAGAGGCAACTGATGTTAAAGGCTTTACCCCTGCAAAGAAACCAGCATCAGCTGACCTCAGTGAGTGAGCATTTCCTTTAAGTGATTCCCTTATACAGTAATTTGCACCAAGTGACAGAGATGGTAAATGACAGAGCCAGCATTTCAAGGTACATCTGTCTGATTCCAAATCACATTACCACCCTGCAAATCATGTTGCCACTCTAGCAAATCACATTGCTAGGGTGGCAATATGGCATCATAGATAGAAGCCCTGGGTCTAGAATACCTGTGTATGTATCCTGACTACCTTGCTTACTAGCTGTGCATCTTTGGGGAAGTCACTTAAACTCAATGAGTTTCTACATCTTTAAAATGAGTCTGTTAGCACCCACTGCTGAGCGTTGTTGTGAAGTTTAAAAATTATTATACACATGAAGGAACCAGGACATAGTGGGCACTCAATAAACAGGCTTATCGGACTTCTTAAGGCATTCTTGGGATGGGATTCTTGGGTAGCCACTGTACCCTGATGACTCTTATGGAGTCTGTGTTAAAGTCACTACACCTTTTTTATATGAGCTTCAGAATGCTCTCAACTTTTGTCCATTCAAATGCTACTTTTTCTTCAGAGCCCATTTTACTGAGAAGCCTTATACAACTGACCCAAACTCTTTTCTCCATCTCCCAGCTCCCGTCACAACCCCAGCCCTAGATCTTCTAGAAGACCTTTTGCCTGTACCTGTATGCTTATTATTCACACAACTCACATAACAGCGTACAGGGTTTAGGTTAAGCATTCTTAATCTGAAATCCAAAATCTGAAACTTTTTGAGCACCAACGTGATGCTCAAAAGAAATTCCTACTAGAGCATTTCAGATCTCGAATTTCTGGATTTGGGACTTGTAGGTATAATGCAAATATATATTTTTTTACCTTGAAATCTGAAACACTTCTGGTCCCAAGCATTTTGGATAAAGGATAATCTGTACCCATGACTGTACTACAACTTATCTCTTTGGTTATTCACAGTTCCTAACTTCAGTTTAAAACAATTACAATGTCTCTTACTATGGTCTGCTACGAACAAGCTAAAACAGAACAAATGCCCTTTTTCACCAAAACAGTATCATTCGATGGAATGGTGTTACAGTTCAATAGATTTGTTAGTACCATCCTATATGTGTGTTATGAATTAAGTGAGCTTTTATAGGCTGGTCTAGAAATAAAATCAACTTTTATAACAGTATTTCTACTGGAATTTTCAAGTTCCAAACAAACATCAAATTACTTCAAAAACCAACCTACTTACAGTTTAGAAACTGTCATTTTTTTTCTTCCCCAACTAGTTTATAAGCTGCTTGAGAGCAGGAGGTATATATTTTGTTTCTTTGATTCTTGGTGCTTTACTAGAGTGCATACTAATTGCTTTTTGGTGATGGCAATATATTTTTTAAATTGCTTAAATACAGTGGAAAAGGATTTTTGCATTAACAAGAGTCTTTCTCTTACTAGGAGCTAATGCTCATGGTCAGGCCTCGGATTGTTCTTCCATCTTACTTGAAGCTGCAAGTGGAGGAAATCCAGATGCCGTGGCTCTCTTGCTGGAGTATGGAACTGATGCCAACATCCCTAAGAATTCAGGCCACCTGCCCATCCATGTGGCAGCTGACAGGGGCCACTTACTGTGAGTTCAATTACATTATTGTAAATAATAAAAACAGTAATAGCTACCTTTTGAGCTGCTTCTAAAAACTTTATTATCTTTATCACTGATCCCACAACCTAAACATACCTTTTAAAGATGAGAAACTTTTCAGCTAGAAAGAGCTAGAAATGGCTTTACCAGGCATCCTCTGAAGCCACCAAAGAGATATAAAACTTTTTTCTTAGGTACTTAGGCAATATGGGATGCCTCAGGTCTCTGGGCTAATTCTGAGTTTTATAGCCTAGACAGTAATTCCATTCAGTTTTACTTGGTATCTGAGCTTCTGGATCAAGGAATTATGCTTTTTTTTTTTTTTTTTGGTTGGGGGTTCTAAATGTGCCCTCTGAATATTGATACTATCTAGTATTAATATAAAACAATAATAAACAAGTTAGTGCTACATCTTAAAAACAATGTTGAAATCCATTTTGAAATTCTTTCTCAGAGCTCTAAAGATACTGATTCCAGTTACGGATCTTGCTGCCATTAAGCAAAGTGGCATCAGTCCAGTTCACTGCGCAGCAGCAGGAGCACACCCTCAGTGCCTGGAGCTCCTCATCCAGGCTGGATTTGATGTGAACTTCATGTTGGATCAGAGAATTCGCAAACACTACGATGACCACAGGAAGTCAGCTTTGTATTTTGCTGTATCAAACAGTGACCTCTCTTCAGTCAAGCTGCTTCTGGGTGCTGGAGCTCTGCCTAATCAAGACCCAGTTAACTGCCTCCAGATAGCCCTCAGGATGGGCAACTATGAGCTGATCAGCCTGCTGCTAAGGCATGGGGCCAATGTCAATTACTTCTGCAGAGTTAACCCTTTACATTTCCCATCGGCACTGCAATACACACTGAAAGATGAAGTCATGCTCAGGATGCTGCTCAACTATGGGTATGACACAGAGCGATGTTTTGATTGCCCTCATGGGGACAAAGTCCAACCTTCCTATGCTTCTGAAGGCTGGACATCTACAGTTATCAAAGATACTAAGGTAAGTCCACAGTATTGGCTATATTCCCTTACAGTCATTATTTGTGGCCCTGGAACTATAGCGATATATAGACTACATCCATTCTCTCCAGAAGTTGGTTGAAGAGATCCTAGTATAATACATATATGATAAAATAATGATAAAAACAAACACAATAGTAGAGAGATATAAAAGGAACAGAAACAGTACAGAGATAAAAGTGATTTAACTGCCTAGCAGTGTGAGGAAGTTTCACAAACGAAGCAACTGTGATTAAATGATTTCTTTTGATCACATTTCTGATGAAATATGAATCAGAATAAGTACAGCTGACCACTATTATCCCTCCGTTTTTGAGCCATTTTTCCCTCTTGGCTTTCATCACACCACATCTCCTTTGACTACTATGCTAAACCATAGATACTTCATGTTTCTCATTGACTTTTACAATTCTGACTTCATTTCCCTCAGTTCTGTGAAGTAATAACTTTGTCATGGCTGCAACATCTCTCTGGAAATGTTGTTCGAGTGATGCTTGATTATGTTGATCAAGTTCGGATCTGTTCAAAGTTGAAAGCTGTGCTCCAAAAACAGGGGATCTGGTCAGAAATACATTTTATCTTAAGTGAGTATCCTTCTTATAGAAGACTTTTTATGAAAATACTAATTGTATTCTTATTTGGTTGTTTTAGAACACCCTTCTCTTCCAGTTAAAAGCTTGACTTAAACCAGAAAAATACTGTTCCTATCTTTAAAAATGTTACTAACTATACTTAATTTGTATTTATTACCTTCTCCAAGGAGATAAAATCTGTTAGATAACTACTTATTATATAGGTAACCATGGCTATGACAGAACACTATGACACAGGAATGAAAAGCGATGATATGGCAATAAAAACAAGGATGAGAAAAAGCTAAGAGCTATGTCTGTAGAAGGTATCAAATGACCTTCTTCAAACCAAATTCTTTCAAAGTAGCACATAAGACAAATTAATAATTTATTTCATGTTATTTCCCCTTGGGCGGTAATCTTCAGTTTCTAGCCTGTCCCCAAGTGGGCTAAAACATGCAGATTTTTGTTTTTGGAGACAGAGTCTCACTGTGTCAACCAGGCTGGAGTGCAATGGCACGATCACAGCTCAATGCAATCTCCACCTCTTGGGTTCAAATGATTCTCCTGCCTTAGCCTCCCGAGTAGCTGGGATTACAGGCATGCGGGCATCACACCCAGCTAATTTTTGTATTTTTAGTAGAGATGGGGTTTCACCATGTTGGCCAAGCTGGTCTCAACCTCCTGACCTCAAATGATCCACCCACCTTGGCCTCCCAGAGTGCTGGGATTACAGACGTGAGCCACCACACCCGGCCACATGCAGATTTAAGAACTTTAGATCTCACAAAGCCAGATCTACAATTGATGCCAGTCTTTGAACTCTAATTTGACGTGGCATGGAACATATCTACAAGGATTGCAATTAGAAATGAAAAATTGTTTCCCTATTGACTTTGCCATTTAGTCACAGCAAAGGGAATGCTATCAAATACATTTGCTAACAAAACCCTAAGATACTAAAAAATAAATTATATTTTTCTTTGGATAATGTGCCTTTTCCTTTTAGCAAACCCTCGCTCCCTAAAACACTTGTGTCGCCTAAAGATCCGGAAGTGCATGGGACGTTTACATTTGCGCTGCCCTGTCTTCATGTCATTTCTTCCATTACCCAACCGTCTAAAAGCATATGTCCTTTACGAAGAATATGACCTTTATGGACAAGGAATTTTTACAGGAACCTGGTAATCAGACCATTCTAATGGAAAAGATAATTCTGCAGCTGTATTTCTTAAAATTTGACTTATGTATGATTCATATTTTTTACCTGCCAACTAAAATCTCAATGGAGTCTAAGTCCTTTAAAAAGTACCTCTGCTTAGGAGGCTAAGGCAGGAGGATTGCTTGAGCAGCAATGGGGGGTAAAGGTGGCAGTGGGCTGTGATCACGCCACTGCACTCCAGCCTGGGTGACCAGAGCAAGACATCTCTAAAAGAAAATTTTCTTAAAAAGGAGCTTTGAACATATAAATGACTATCATTCTCAAGGCAGTTAAAAAAAAAAAAAACCCAAATAGTAAAAATTTCAATTAACTGAAATATACCAGTTATAATTCTGTATTGATCTTACATTAAATGCACAAATCCAATGTCTATGTGCTCAAAATAATAGATGGCACTTCTGACAAGTCAAGATAACTCATTACAGTATCTTTTTTATAGAGAAGTATATATATAATAGTCTCCCTTATCTTCAAAGGATACGTTCCAAGACCCTCAGTGGATGCCTGAAAAGGGGGATAGTATAGATCTCTATACATACTATGTTTTTTCCTATATATACTGTTTGTTCCTATACAGCTACTATCATTGAACAATGTTTCAGTCATCAGTGGACCACATATGTGATGGTGGTCCCATAAGCTTATAATGCTGTATTTTTACTGTAGCTTTTCTATGTTTACATACATACTTACCATGTTATAATTGCCTATTCAATACAGTAACATGCTGTACAGATTTGTAGCCCAGGAGCAATAGGCTGTATACCACATGGCCTAGGTGTGTAGTACACCATCCCATCTAGATTTGTATAAGTGGCTCTATGATGTCTGCACAATGACAAAATCACCTAACAACACATCTCTCAGTAGGTATCCCCATCTTTAAGCCAGTTGTTAAGCGACATACGACTGTACACGAATGCCCTACAGTGTGAATACACTGGACAGATGGATGATTCAGGTCCCAGGCGGGACAAGGTGCGATGGTGAGAGACTTCATCATGTTACTCAGAATGGTGTGCAATTTAAAACTCATAAATTATCTCTGAAATTTTCTTTTTAATACTTTTGCTGGGTTTTTTTTTTTTTTTTGAGATGGAGTCTTGCTGTGTCACCCAGGCTGGAGTGCAGTGGCACAATCTCAGCTCACTGCAATCTCCGCCTCCCGGGTTCAAGTGATTCTCGTGCCTCTGCCTCCTGAGTAGCTGGTATTACAGGTGTGTGCCACCATGCCTGGCTAATTTTTGTATTTTTAGTAGAGACGGGGGTTTTACCATGTTGGCCAGGCTGGTCTCGAATGCTTGACCTCAGGTGATCCGCCCACCTCAGCCTCCCAAAGTGCTGGAATTATGAGTGTGAGCCACCACACCTGGCCTCTTTTTAATAGTTTTGGACCATTAGTAACTGAAACCACATAAAGGGAAACCATGGATAAGGAGACCTCCTGTACATCACAGTGATTGAACTGAATATATACTGACCCTAGTACATGACTTAGAAGTTGGCTGTTCTTGTGTAAAAGTCCCAATACCAGCTTAGTGTCTATTACCATTTCTTTGTAGAGTCAAGTACAGAGGTAGGGTAATTAAGTTAATTGAAACAGAACCCTCAATTCAAATTTCATTATTAATGAGAAACATGTGTCCCTTGTTTCCACAAAACCCTGGCTATGGCTGACCATTTACTGGTTAAGGTGATCACTGGAATTGGAATTACAAGTGTTTTCAAATGAATGATGGCTTATGGTTTCTGTTTTGAACCAAGCCTGATAATGAACACGAAGGGGCTCACTGATGGCAGATTTTTATTTCTATATATTTCATACTGCATGTAAGTATAGGTTTCTTTTTCTGAGAAACCTATTGCCCAGACTGGAGTACAGTGACGAAATCTTGGCTCACTGCAACCTCTGCCTCCTGGGTTCCAGCGATTCTCATGTCTCAGCCTCTCAAGTACCTGGAATTACAAGTGTGTGCCACCATACCCAACTAATTTTTATATATTTAGTAGAGATGGGGTTTCACCATGTTGGTCAGGCTGTCTCGAATTCCTGACCTTAAGTGATTTTGCCTGCCTTGGCCTCCAAAAGTGCTGGGATTACAGGCATGAGCCACTGTGCCAGACCTGCATGTAAGTATATATTTCTATGTGTGGAAAGTGAGGAAAGAACTGAAAAAGACATTCATTCCACCACACTTGAGCCACATTTAGAAGCCATGTCAACAGGAATAACAGGTAAAATGATAGTATCCAGTTTCACTACAGCCCAGTCAGCTATAGCCTTGATGTTTACATGTCTGTCTAGTCTTGGTACTTTTTAAAAGAATTAGATAGTCCATTTTAGGGAAACTGAAGCTATATGATTTTTTTCTGGTGTAGGGATTAATGGCTATGTAGACTATTTCAGTAAGCAGACTTTAAATTATTTTTATAGTTTTTTACATTAAATTTATATAGCTGACGTGAAGTTATTTTTTAAAATCAAACTGATAAGTGAGATTATATATCTTTCAATATAGAAATATATTTATACTATACATGCACTTATATCAGATAAATTATATAATTCTAAAGTTAATTTCATCTAGCCCCTGTACCTTCTAAAGGTGTATATAAATTTCTATAAAATTCAAAATAAAACATTAAATCCCAGAATTAAAGAACTAATTGCTGTAAGAAACTAGAGAGAGCACATGGGATGAATATGCATTAGTATTAAAAATTATAGATCCAAACTATACTGGTATGTACAATAACCTGCCCCTTTAAATTAGAGGAATTTCTGTGAGTAAGACCCAACAGTAGCAAGTATACATCAATTAATGAAGTCTTTTTCCTTTGCTAAAAGAAAAAGTCACGAGTGATCAATTAGTTTGCTTCTGTAACAAACTTTTCCTAATAAAGTGACAATTTTTTTTTTCATTTTAGCTGCTATGGAATTGTAGTTGGGCTAGATGTATAATTTACAATGTTGTAACAGAGTAAGATGTCCAACTGTTTTACAAACATCCGAAATTACTTTGAGAAAGTTCAGAGTATCAAATATTTCATACAAAAAACACTGTACAAAAATCATGGACTTTATTATACATTAAAAAATCTTCTAACAACTTTTTTCCTGAAGCCTTGTCAGTAAATACCTATTGTGACAAAATGAAAAAATAAGTTCTCCACCCCACATGTATACCATGATCACAAAAAGTTGAGTTCTTCAAATCCAATTCGAAAGTGAAACATTGCATGATTTTAAATTGTATACTGCATGATTAATAGGATCAGTGAAATAAAAATTAACCAATTCACTTACATTACAAAATCACCAAATATACAAAGCAATTTTGCACATTAGTTACAACTTAATCCACAGTCTCATATTAACTGAAGTAAATGTCATATGAGTGAAGCCACAGAGATTGGTTAATAAGTATAATATAGTTCCAGTTTCAAATCTTTATATATTACTAATTAACATATAGAAAAACAAAATCTCATGGGAGAAGAGTAAACCTAACTGGCTAAAAATAAAGGATTGCTTGCTACAATTGGTGTGTTTAAATATTTAAAATACAATCTGAATGCTAAGAGGTTGAAAACCAACATTAATGTTTTCATTTTATTCAGGTGGCAGGCTTTACAATTACTAGCTCTTAGGATCTCTCAGCATTAATAATAGGATTCAAATTTTAAATACTATAGTTCCTAAATATAATGCGAAATTAACTCAGATGCCTTTACCATATAGGATTTTATCATCCCTAGAATGCCCCTGGATTGTGGAGCCTGAGGATTCTTTTGAAAATAATCATTGCAGATGTGGCAAAAACTAGACTAGCTTTAGGGACTTTGTTCTTTTTTTTTTTTTTTTGAGATGATGGAGTCTCATTCTGTCACCGAGGCTAGAGTGCAGTGGTGTGATGTCAGCTCACTACAACCTCCACCTCCCTGATTCAAGTAATTCCCTGCCTCAGCCTCCTGAGTAGTTGGGATTACAGGCACCCACCACCATACCTGGCTAAATTTTTGTATTTTTAGTACAGGGTTTCACCATCTTGGCCAGGCTAGTCTTGAACTCCTGACCTCATGATCCACCTGCCTCGGCCTCCCAAAGTGCTGGGATTACAGGTGTGCACCTCTGTGCTTGGCTGGGACTCTATTTAAGGTAACAGCTTTATTCTCTTAGCAAGTTTTCAAAATTTTTAAAGGTAGAAAGAATAACTGGTTTCCTAACTACTGACTTCATTGCTATAGTTACAAATGTACTGTTCATTTAAGTAACAGAATGCATTGTAGAAGTAGGCAGGCTTAATATCTTTTCTTTTAAAAAAGCAGTTTTGGTGATTTCTAAAACCATTAACTCAATGTGAGAAAAGATATGCAAAATCTAATCCAATTACTCTCCAAGCATCTCAAGATCTAGAAGGGATTTCAAAGGAGGATAACGATCAGCTTTACCACTAGGCAGAAACCCATGGGCAGCCTTTAAATAACAAAAAGCTTATTAAAACGAATACTTAAATCTCTGCAGTAATGGAAGAGTACATATCGTTCAATAGTAATGGAATAGAATTTGAATCATCTAAAATTGTTAAACCCATTCATAACTTCTATTTAGCACTGGAATGCACTTTGACCTATGGACATGGGTGCATTATTGTAGAAATTCCTGTGAACATGACTTAAAATGAACTACAGGTCTGTCCAGCATCCTTAAGTCTGCCCGTGCCCTTAGCTCTAGCCTACACTCTGACCCAGAGTGCTGACAAAAGGCAGCACTTGCTACCATGCAAAGCACCAGCTTAGCAAAGCTGCCTCCTACTGATGACCACCTTCCATGTCGAGTAACAGACTTCATCTGAACAAAGTGAGGTGACAATTTGTAGTACTTAATGGAACAGAAAGCTCTAGTCTCCAAAGGTCTTAAAAACAGGACTTGCCATGAAAGTGCTGGCAACAGAAGAAATTCCAACTTCAACAAAAGAATTGATACACTATTGTGAAAGCATTCCCTTTGGTAAGCACAAAAGAAACTTTTTATCAAAAAGTACTTCATAAATTTCTACTTTTTTACTGTATGTTTTGGTAACATAAGGTGTCAGTAAATAAACATTACACCCATTTGGCACATGGATAAAAGGAATTATCATGAGCCTATATATCATGTATCCTATTCCTATAGAAAACAATGTACATATACAATGTGAAACAACTGAGTTATATTTTGAGACCTAAAACAGATGCCATTTCTAATGCAGAACTAAGAAGAAAAAACTGTATATCAAAGAAAAAAAAAGGGGGGTTTCCCTTGTAAAATTATTAGTCTTAGTGGCTAACCTCCTGAAAAATTTGTAAATGTGTGACTATGTAAAATATTTTACGCACTATATTATGTATATGCGTGTGTGTGTATATACATATACTTTTTCATGTGAAACACATGAAAACATAATTTCTATTAACAATGTTAAAAATGTGTTTACAGAAAAAGAAATTATGGTTTAACATAGACAGTAGGTTTAACATAGGCAGCAGAGAAAAGTTATTTTAATCTTGGCACCAGGTTAAATCCTTCCTTGGTCAACTTCTCTTATACTATCCTAGGCATTCAGTTCCTTTTCAATCTTTCTGGACCTTTTACTCATTTGAGGAGTAGACATATTTACAATAATTAGTGCAAATTATTCTATTCTCATACATTAGTTATTTGCCTTTGTGGATATAAAGTGGTGATTCAGTACTTTATCAAAACATGGGATTATGAAAATACTGGGAATATAAGTCTGAAATTTATAAGATTACATTTTCTAAACTCTGGTAATTTTTACTTTAAGCATGAAACTGTTATAGAACTTCTTTTGAAATGTCACTTGACTTTCAGTAAAAACTATTTCACACAATGCAGAAAATACAATGTATCACTCCATAGCAATGTCTTTACTTGTCGTTCCTAATCTAAAATGTATCTGAACAACAAAAATCTTTTAATAAATTCCAATATCTTACTTTTAACCACTACTGCTCTGCAGCAGTAATTGAAGTCCCAACCTGAGAACTAAGAATATGATAATAAAATGCCAAGGGCTCTATCAATCTTGAACTGAAGACACTTAAGCTGCTTTCTACTGGCATCAGGTGTAGTACATTAGAGAAATGTGAGCAATCCCAGAAAGTGCCCTGAGATCAACAGTACCACCTACCATAATTTGAAACCTTAAGAGTAAAATCTCTGTTCTAATTATTTTATAAAAGTTCTATTGCACATTAATATTGTTAAAATATTTGCAAACTTATAGAATTCTCTGTATAAAGGGCTTTAAACTTTTTCAGCTAAATGCTTCCTTACTGCCAGCAAAATGTTCCTAATGAAAGAAAAGGACCATAATCATGAATGTCTAAGTCTGAAGAATAAATGATTTTTCATAGCCAATTACAATGAAAGATTCAAAAGTTCACAATTTGAAGGAAAAAATTCTTGAGCAAATTCCTCAGCAGTCTACTTCAGGGAGATGAGCAGATTAGATGTTAATGCATAGTACATTATGTTTAAGGGGGGGAAAAAAGATGAATGCAAACCTAAGTCATCAAGTTCAATCCTGTTTTTTTTTTTAAATGTAGCTACAACAAATAAGCAAATATAAAGCTTAGTTTCCTCCTTGATATTTCAACATAGTTGTTACCTTGTGCCATTTCACCACAGAAACTGTCAGATTCCAAAGGGGAAGTATCTATCAAAAAGTGTAAGTTCATGCTTCTGACTCTCTCTTCTTTCCTTCTTCTCCCAAATCACTCTCTTCTGACTGGCTACTGCTTAGGACAACAAACTGCCCCTCACTACTGGCTTGGTTTGGTCTACTGGAAGCAGCTATCAACCGACTTTGTTCTTCCAAGTCCTAGTGAAAAAGATAAAAAAGAAACTAAGTTACTTGCCTGCAGTCAATAGGAAAATTATGCAGTTAAGATACATTCTTAGAGCCACTTTAGTTCTTCTGTCATAAATACATAGCATACTTCTGACAACCTGATAAAAAGAAAAGCTACACCCAAACAATACAATACCAAAATGAATTTTGGCATCATCCTGTAAAAGCCAACATTCAAACTAAAATCTAATGTTTTCTTTTTCTCTTTTTACAACCAACAACCAAATAAAGCCATCATCATCTCTCACTATATACTACAGAAAAAACCCTCATAAGGGATCACCCCACACTCCTTTCCCTTCCCCTCTCCAGCCCTTTTCTCCATCTCTGTCCAATTCTTCTTGCTAAATCAATTATCACCTTCCCTCAGCCTAGGCTATCAGGAAAGCCTCACTTCAGTGTCATCTTTGCCACTTCCCTCTTCTTTGTCCAGATGGCCAGCCCACAGCCAATGCTTACTGATCTGTTCTTAGTAAGTATCCCAGCTGTCTCTTCTTTTCCTTCTGTGAGTGCTACAACCCACAACATGCTCTTACAGTCTCATAAATCATTTATCTAATACATTCTTCGAGTTCTGCTCTGAAACTTGTCTTTTAAAATTATCCTGTTGGACAATGATTTGACACTCCTGGCAATATTAAAAATATATATTACATATATAATCTATAACATATATATACACATATATATTTCCCCCCATAGAAGGCAATTAAATGGCTTTCAGCAATGGCAATTAAGTCTATACAGTCTCTCAAAAGAACTGCTTTGACAGACAACCTCCTCTGAAATATGAAACAGTCGTATTACATGTCAACATAACTATAATGTCAACATCGTAACAAAAAACAGATGTTACCCTTTTCTGCTATGCTATGAATCATCTGTTTGTGAAGTGGCTGAACAAGCAGAAATAGCCCTTAATTTGGAAATTCAAAAAGTCACAGTGCTGAAATAAGTCTTCACAAACAACACATAAAGATCCAGACATTAGGACTGTGTACCTTTTCAATCTGTTTTTGTTTACTGAGTTCTTTCTGTTGCTTCTCTTTTACTCTCTCTATTTCTTTTTGTTTTTCTGATGCCCTACGATCCTAAAGAACAGATGAGTAAAACTAATGAATTAAATATGAAATAACTTTAAATTTTAGACATTTCAGTTAATACCACATTTGTAACCTTTCAATTTTTTTTGCATTTATACATGAGAAAGCACACCAACAGTTTACATTCAATGGTAAACAATTATCCAAATTCTAAATGCCATGTTTGGTAATAGCATCCACTGTTAACCTTGCTTAGCAAAATCATTTTATTTACTTGCTAATATGAAAGAGCGAATATATTATTTTAGTCAACATTCTTGGAAAATCAAGCATCTTGCATTTTTTTTTTTTTTTGAGATATTAGAGTCTGGCCCTGATGCCCAGGCTGGTGTGCAGTGGTGTGATCTCGGCTCACTGCAATCTCCACCTCCCAGGTTCAAGTCATTCTTGTGCCTCAGCGTCTTTAGTACCTGGGATTACAGGTACATGCCACCACAGCCAACTAATTTTTGTGTTTTTGGTAGAGACGGGGTTTCACCATGTTGGCCAGGCTAGTCTCAAACTCCTGACCTCAAATGATCTGCCCATCTCAGCCTCCCAATGTGCTGCGACTGCAGGCGTGAGCCACTGTGCCCAGCCACATCCTGGATTCTTACCAGTTCGGCATGCAAAGCTATCTGTTTTGCCAGTCCAACAGAATCACATATCTAAAAAGAGAAAAAGTATGAAAAATTCAGGCAGTTCTCATATCAAAGCAAAAATGTCAAGTATCCAAATAACTGACACAACTAGTTTTATAACTAATCCTAATACACTGCTTCAAACAAAAGCATATTTAAGAATGCTTCAGCCTCAAAACCAAGGCTTTGTATGTTTTCCTTGGAGTCTATAGGCTTCAATGTTGACTCTCACCTTCTTCACATACCCCACTTCTTGTTATGTCAAATTTATTACTGTCATAGTAAGGCTTGCAAGGAATGAAGCAAGCAGCTGGTAATGCTGTTCTAAGTTGAAGACATCTGAAAATGGCTGGTTTTGGGAATATATTCCATTCCCAGCATAAATTAGAGACTAAAAGATTGCACCAGCTATTAGTAGCAGGAAGACAGGTCTGTAGAGTCAGAAGGCCCAACCCATCAGCTTGGCTGTCTTCAGAAGAACATGCTTTGGTCAAACAGCTCAGTCAGCCTAGGCAAATTTGGGAGTTTTTTC
Source organism: Cheracebus regulus (assembly GCA_963574635.1). Taxonomy (NCBI): domain Eukaryota; kingdom Metazoa; phylum Chordata; class Mammalia; order Primates; family Pitheciidae; genus Cheracebus; species Cheracebus regulus. Next base: position 14,081 of record CAUYQU010010621.1, on the reverse strand, counting down.
CAAAAATCTTAAAAATTATACAAGAAAAACTATAAAACATTGATGAAAGAGACTGAAGACATAAAAAAAATCCCATGCTCATGGATCAGAATAACATCGTTAAAATAACCATATTGCCCAAAGCAATTTATAGGTTCAAGGCAAATAGCCAAAGCAATTTAAGCAAAAAGAACAAAGCTGGAAGCATCACATTACCTGACTTCAAAATATATTACAAGGCTATAGTAAGCAGAACAGCAGGGGATTGTTATAAAAATAAGACACATGACCAATGGAACAGAATAGAGAACTCGGGAATGAAGCCGCATGTTTACAGCCAATTGATCTTCAACAAAGCTGACAAAGAACGTTCACTGGGGAAAGGACATCCTCTTCAATAAATGGTTCTGGCAAGATTGGAGAGCCACATGTAGAAGAATGAAAACAGACCCCTCTTGCTCACCATATATAAAAATCAACTCAAAATACATTAAAGACTTAAAACATAAGACCCAATACTATTAAAATACTAGAAGAAATCGTAAGGATCAGAGCAGAAAAATGAATCTGACATAAAGAAAACAATATAAAAGATCAACAAAACAAAAAGTTGGTTTTTTGAAAAGATAAAACTGACATTTAGCCAGACTAAGAAAAAGAAGACTCACATAAATAAAATCAGAGACGAAAAAGTACACATTAAAATTGATACTGCACAAATTCAAAGGATCATTGGTGGCTATAATGAGCAACTATATGCTATTAAATTGGAAAATCTAGAAGAAATGGATAAATTCCTAGACAAATCTACCAAGATTGAACCACGAAGAAATTCAAAACCTGAACAGTCCAATAACAAGTAACAAGATCCAAACCATAATAAAAAGTCTCCTGGTAAAGAAAAGCCCAGGACCCGATGGCTTTACTGCTAAATTCTACCAAACATTTAAAGAAGACCTAATACGTTCCAAAAAAATACAGAATACTTCCAAATTCATTCTACAAGACCACTATTACCTGATACCAAAACCAGAAAAAGACATATCAAAAAAAGAAAATTACAGCCCAATATATCTAATGAATATTGACGCAAAAATCCTCAACAAAATACTAGCAAACCAAATTCAACAACATATTTAAAAGATCATTTATCATGACCAAGTGGGATTTATCCCAGGGATGCAAAGGTAGTTCAACATATGCAAATCAATCAATATGCCAAATTATATCAACAGAAAGAAGGACAAAAACTAATTTGATCAATTGCTGCTGAAAGTGCATTTGATAAAGTTCAACATGCCTTCAGGATTTTAAAAAACCTTCAAAAAACCTGGTATAGAAGGAACGTGGCTCAACATAATAAAAGCTATATATGACAGACCCACAGCTAGTACTAAAAGGCTATCCATCTTAAATCTGGAAGATGACGACAAAAATGCTCACTTTCACTACACTTATTAATATTAAACAGAATACTGAAAGTCCTACCTATAGCAATCAGACAAGAGAAAGAAAGGGCATCCAAACTGGAAAGGAAAAAAACTACCCTTGTTTGCAAATGATATGATGATCTTGTATTTGGAAAAACCTAAAGACTTCACCAAAAAACTATCAGAACAGATGACTTCAGTAAAGTTTCAGGATACAAAATCAACATACAACAATCAGTAGCATTTCTATATGCCAACAGTAAACAATCTGAAATAGAAATAACAAAAAGTAATCCCACTTACAATAGCCGCAGATAAAATTAAATACCTAGGAGTGAACCAAAGTGAAAGATCTCTATAATGAAAACTACAGGCCAATATCTCTGATGAATATTGATACAAAATTATTTTGTTTAGGATTTTTGTATTAATATGCAACAATACATTTAAAAGATCATTTATCATGACCAAGTGGGATTTATCCCAGGGATGCAAAAATGGGTCAATATATGTAAATCAAACAATGTAATACATCATATCAACAGAACGAAGGAGAAAAATCATATGGTCATTTCAACTGATGCTGAGAAAGCATTTGATAAAATTCAACATATCTTAGTGATAAAAATCTTCAAAAAAACACCCAAAAACCTAAAATGGATTAAAGACTTAAATCTAAGGCTTCTCAAAAAACTAAAAATAGAACAACCACATGATCTGTCCATCCCACTGCTGGTTATATACCCACAAGAAAGGAAATCAGTATATTGAATAGATACCCGCACTCTGTTTTTTGCAGCACTGTTCATAATAGCCAAGATTTGGAAGCAACTGAGTGTCCATCAACAGATAAATGGATAAGAAAATGCAGTACATACACACAAGAAAGCACTATTCAGCCACACAAAAGAAAGATTGTGTCATTTGCAACATGGATGCAATTGGAGATCATTATGCTAAGTGAAATAAGATCGCCATAGAAAGACAAACTTTACATGGTCTCACTTATTTGTGAGATCTAAAAATAAAAACAGGCCAGGCGCAGTGGCTCACGCCTGTAATCCTAGCAATTTGGGAAGCCGAGGTGGGTGGATCACCTAGGGTCAGGAGTTCAAGACCAGCCTGGCCATCATAGTGAAACCCCATCTTTAAAAAAATAAAAAAATAATAAAAATAAAAACAATTGAATTCATGTAGATAGAGAGTAGAAGGATGGTTACCAGAAGCTGGAAAGGGTAGTAGGCATAGGGGTAAGTGGGGATGGTTAATGGGTACAAAAAAATAGCTAGAAAGAATAAGACAAAGTATTTGATAGCACAATAGGGTGACTTTAGTCAATCATAATTTAATTGTACACTTTAAAATTAACTAAAAGAGGCCAGGCATGGTAGCTCACGCCTGTAATCCCAGCACTTTGGGAGGCCGAGATGGGCAGATCACTTAAGATCAGGAGTTTGAGACCAGCCTGGCCAATATGGTAAAACCCCGTCTCTACTAAAAATATAAAAATTAGCTGGGCATGGTGGTGGGCACCTGTAATCCCAGCTACTCAGGAGGCTGAGGCAGGAGAATCACTTGAACCCGGGAGACCCAGGAGGTGGAGGTTCCAAAGAAACATAATTGTACCTTAATTCTAGCAACATAGATAAAATAATTATTATTATTTTGAGACAGGGTCTTGCTCTGTCACTAGGCTGGAATACCGTGGCACAATCTTAGCTCACCACAACATCCACCTCCTGGGCTAAAGCAATCCTTCTACCTCAGCCTCCAGAGTAGCTAGTACTATAGGCGCATGCCACCATGCCCAGCTGATTTTTTGTATTTTTTGTAGAGACAAGGTCCCTATGTTTCCTAGGCTGGTCTCAAACTCTTAGACTTGAGCAATCTGCCCTCTTTGGCCTCCCAAAATGCTGGGGTTACAGGTATGAGCCACCGCTCCTGATCCTGTTATGTCATTTTAAAAAACGGATCAAAGACATAAGAGCTAAAACTGTAAAACTCTTAAAGAAAATGTAGGGTCAAGATCTTCATGACCTTGGATTTGCCAATGCTTTCTTGGCTATGATACACAAAATCACAGTCAACAAAAGAAAAACAAAACAGGTAAATTGGACTTCATCAAAATTTAAAACTTTTGTGCAAAGGATACTACCAAAGAGTGAAAAGGCAACCAAAAGAATGGGAGAAAATATATGCAAATTATATATCTGATAAGAGATTACTTTTTTTTGAGACAGGGTCTTGCTCTTTTGTCCAGGCTGGAGTGCAATGGCACATTTTCAGCTCACTGTGGCCTCAACATCCTGGGCTCAAACCATCCCCCCCAGCCCCCAGAGTAGCTGGGACTACGGCCACACACCACGACACCTGGCTGATTTTTGTATTTTTTTGTAGAGACGGGGTTTTGTCATGTTGCCCAGGTTGGTCTTGAACTCCTGAGCTCAAGTGATCCACCCATCTCAGCCTCCCAAAGTGCTGGGATTATAGGCATGAGCCACCGTGCCCAGCCCTGATAAGAGATTAATATCCAGAGTATATGAAGAACTTCTAACACTCAACAACGAAAAAAACCCAATTGAAAAATGGACAAAAGTCTTAAATAGATGTTTCTCCAAAGAAAATACGTAAATAGCCAATAAGCACATGAAAAGATGCTCAGCGTCACTAATTATGAGGGAGATGCGTGAGATACTCCCTCCCACTCATTAGGACGACTTGTCAAAAAGAAAAGGAAAACAAGTGTTGACAAAGACATGGAGAAATCAGAAATCTTGTACATTGCTGGCAGGAATGTAAAATGGTACAGCCACTGTGGACAAGCAGTATGATGGTTCTTCGAAAGTTAAACAGAATTACCGTCCAGCAAACCTACTTCTAGGTATATAATACCCAAAAGGATCGGAAGCAGGGACTTGAATGGGTATTTGTAGACCAATATTCATAGCAGCAGTATTCTCAGTGAAGTACTGATACATGCCACGTGGGCGAACTTAAAACATGATACTAAGTGAAATCAGCCAGACACAAAAGGACTCATATTGTATTATTCCATTTATGTGGGGTACCTAGAATAGGCAAATTCATAAGAACAGAAAGTAGAATAGTGGCTGCCAGGGGCTGGGGAAGGGGGAAATAGGGACTTATCACTTAATGGGAACAGAGTCTCGGTTTGGGATGATGAAAAAGTTCTGGAGATGGATATGGGTGACGGTTGCACAGCAATGTGTGAATGTACTTAATGCCACGGCATGCACACTTAAAATGGTTAAAATGGTAAGTATGTTATGTCTATTTTACAATTTAAAAATGTATAAGGTATCAAGAAATGAGGGGAACTACTATAACAGCTCTAGTCATAGCTGCATCAGCAAAAAGATCCTTCTCAAAATTAAAAACTATCAGCATTCCTGCCATCTTACATTTGCCAAGAGCAACTGACATCACTTTCAATTATACTGATTGGAAATTAGGTTGTTAAAAGTATAAACTTTGATGACCTAATCAATGAATTTTTAGCAAAGCCAGTCAGAAAAATCTTACGATCAAGCAAGATACCATATACTAATAAAGTAATAGATAATATTATATAAAATTATGACACCAAAAATATTTTTTAAATTTATGTTTATATTGATACTCATGTATCCCTATTACCCCTATTATATTTTACAAATAATAAAACTTTTTTAAAGGAAAAAGCTTTAGAGTTAGCATTTTAATGGCACATTCCACCTGCTTTTGGAAAAGGAGCTCCGCATTTACAGTTTTGTTTTGGCGAAACTCCACGAATTGTGTAGCTGGCCCTGGTGCCAGCTTCCCATTGATAGCCTGTCCAGCTTTGATCAAGTCACTTACCCTCTGTCAGTTTTCTCACCTCCCAACTGGGAATATTTACCCTGCTTCGTGAAACTGACGTGAACATTTGTGCACATGTGCATGTGTATGTGTGTGGCTCTGTGCACCTGTGTGTGGGGGTGTGTGTGTGTATTATGAAAGTGGTATGAAAAAGTATAAATGCTTTAAAATATTGGGTGGCATCACTGTTGTTACTAATTTTTAACCACTGCCCTTTCTGGAGTCTGAGTCAAAAATGAAGAAATTAATTCATTATTTTCCATGGAGCTTTTCAGACAAGCATTTGAGAAAGGAGCTAAATGATTCATGTGGTCCATTAAGGTATCATTTTTATAGACTATTATTTTATTTTATTATTATTATTTTTTTTTGAGATGGAGTTTTGCTCTTGTTGCCCAGGTTAGAGTGCGATGACAGGATCTTGGCTCACTACAACATCCACCTCCTGGGTTCAAGCGATTCGCCTGCCTCAGCCTCCAGAGTAGCTTGGACTACAGACATGTGCCACCATGCCAGCTAATTTTTGTATTTTTAGTAGAGATGGAGTTTTGCCATGTTGGCCAGGTTGGTCTCGAACTCCTAACTTTAGGTGATCCACCTGCCTCAGCCTCCCAAAGTGCTGGGATTACAGGTGTTAGCCACCATGCCTGGCCCTAGACTAGTGATTTTATAGATGGTATTTCTTCACACAACTAAAAGCAGAGTCTAAACCAAAAATGATACCGAAACACTAGACTTCAGTCAACAATCTTAAAAGCCTAAACTCTCAAATAGGCTCTCTATTTGATAAACCCTCTGACTTTCAAGTAACTCAAAGGAAAATCACCACCAGGAGAGCCGAGTGCCCCCAGAACTGTCCTTGGACCATCTGCAGATCTTGTCTTATGATCCAGTACTGCTGTGTGTAAACAAAGATACTGCTGTAAATAGAAGCAAAAATGGCCCTGCACTCAGGTGGCTACATCTGGGCGCTCTGCCAAATTAGAGAATTTATGAGTCTGAGAGCCAGGTAGGTTCCAAAGCAGAAGCTGGGGTCTCAAATCTGAACTTCTACTTCATGCACACTTGGTGCATTTTCTGACAGTATCGTGACCCTTGGTAAAGGGACTATTAATCCCTACCACTGGGCCTTTCCTGAGCCCTTTCCACATCCTCCTGACTCTCCTTGGAGGCTGTGTAGGTAGCTGGGTGAGGGGTGGGGCCAGGATCTTCGGACAAGCTCTTCTGTCAAGAGGCTGGCCCTGGAGAGCCACACTTGTAACTGATCAATAGGTTAACAAGCTGGTGGGGGTGGAACTCCGAATGCTCCACTGTCCCTGTGTCCTAGAAATTGGCCAACATCTCCCTCCTCCAGGGTGGTGGAATCCACTTTGAAGTGTTCTCTCTCCCTGGCCCTCCCACTCCCTAACCTTTGCCCTCTTTCTAATTGCCCTGATCTCATCCCAACCTCCATAGCTATGTTTAAAGTCCACCTCTGGGGAACAGACAGATTGAATGTTCCAGATAATCCCTTTCCCAGTCCTGCCTGACATCTGGGTAGGGGGTTTGTCCTTGGACTTCTGGGACACTGGCGGAGTTTGAGGAGAGAACCCAGTACCTACCTGGCTGCAGGATGGAGCTGGCCAGTGGCTTGCTGGTTTTGTGGCTCTGCCTGGGGGGTGGCCTGGCTCAGGGTGACACGAGCCCTGTTGCAGAGGAATCCTATTCAGACTGGGGCCTTCGGCACATCCGGGGAAGCTTTGAATCCATCAATAGCTACTTCGATTCTTTTCTGGAGCTGCTGGGAGGGAAGAATGGAGTCTGTCAGTACAGGTGCCGATACGGTGAGTGTGCGGTTTCTCTTTCTGTAAAAACTGTCACTGGTGGACCCATGGGCAGCCCCAGAGAGGTCACGATCTGTCTTGCACTTTTCCCTGTTATCCACTTAGAGCCGCCAGATTTAGCAGATAAAAATGTAGGACACCCAGTGAAATGTGAAACCCAAATAAACAACAAAGAAGTCATTAGTATATGTCCAGTGACATATTTGGGATATACTTATCCTGACAAATTCTTCGTTGTTTATCTCAAACTCACATTTCACTGAGCTTCCTGTACTGTATCTGGGAAACCTTCCCTGGGCCATTTTAATGTTTGTTGTGAGGCGGTTCTTAGGAGGGCGTCTGGGGTGGGAAGAAGGCGTGTGGGTGAGAGGTCTCTGCGAGGAGTTCCCAGGGATGAAAACTTAAGCTGAACATTCAGAGAAAAATCGGCCACGGGGCGAAACCACCTCCTCAGTTGTTTTGTGCTCAGCTTGGAAACAAATTCTCCCTTCCCCTGCTGCAGTTCACACCGTCCTCCAAGCTCTCAGTCCCTGACTGGCATACATTTGCCGGACTTTCCCAAGGAAGCTGTCTCTGGCCGTGGAGAGGAAGGGTCCTTGGCTCACCAGGGATCCCAGGGGCTGTCCCTGGGGCTGGGCGCCAGACGCAGAATTGTGAGCTGGCCGGAGCACTTCCCCTGCCTTGCCTGGGTGGGACTGGGGGTACACAGGAGCTAAGGTGCACCCCTGGCTGCCGGCATGGAGTCCCTGGTGCCACTGCTCCCTTCACTGGGCACTGGAAATTAATGTCACGGGAGTGGAATGCGGAGGCCCGGCCCCGAAGCTGGGTGGCACCATGTAATTGCAAATGCCCATGAAAATGTTTTCCAAAGCATGCACAGTCTCAGGTCGCATTAGTTTTATGGTTTCATTTATCAAATATCTCATCATGGGATTAGAAATGAAAATGGTAAGCCAGTTTAGCCTAATAGGAAAACACATTTGAGAAACATTTTCTCCAAATACTCCGCAGAGAAAATGTCAGCTTTCAAAAGATGCGCAAACAATTACATACTTCCCGGACTCACCCCAGAAGTCTCTCTATTCCTATTTATCTTTGAGTGGGGGAAATCGCTTACACTAAGGGTGATGAGGAGGCAAGGATTAATCATTGCACCAGGACCCAAAGTTTTGCAGCACAGATGTTTTCACCACATAGGGATACGGTTTTTTGGTTTGTTTGTTTCATTTCGTTTTTTTAAAAAGAAGGATGCTGCAGCTTCTTTGTGAAAGTTTCAGAGAAAAATGCCTGGTCTGTTAGACCCTATCTGGCCCCAAAACCATGTATTTGTCCGAGGCAGTGAGAACAACGCAGAGCCCTCACCACCGGATTTGCTCCCCTGGTTTACACGGATGGCGCCGGGAAGGGGTTGACTCCTTCAGACATTGGAATCAACACAGGCGTTTTCCTTCCTAAAGGCAACGCGAGCCTAATTTCTGTGGTTCAGCAAATAGGTAACGGCAGGATTTTTTTATTAGAAAATCAAGACCCAAAACCTCTTCTTTCTTCTCTGGCAAAACAGCATTAAAAGACTTCAGCAAATTTTAGTTGGAGAGCCTCTGGCTGAGCAGGGTGGCCGCCAGCGGCAACTGGCGGGGGATGGGAAGAGCAAATAGAAGAGGAAGGCAAATAACGCTTCTCACTTTGTGCAAAACGGCCTGCTGCTCAGCGAGTGGCCTGAAAAACGCTTAGAAAAATAGGGGGTTATGCCTCCTTACCTGGGAATCCAGTGGAGCCAAAAACCTGGAGGCTGTGCCCAAAAGAGTACAAAATATCTTCTCAGATTGATTGTGAATCAAGCAATCTCTATTTTTTTTTTTTTTTTAATAGAGACAGGGTTTCACCACGTTGGCCAGGCTGGGCTTCAACTCCTGACCTTGTGATCCACCCGCCTCGGCCTCCCAAAGCGCTGGGATTACAGGCATGAGCCACCATGCCAGGCCATCAAGCCATCTTTTGAACAGACAACACCTAATAAAGGCGTCTGCTCTTTTGCAGTTTGCTTTGTGACTGATCTCCCTTGCACAGCGCTTCTCTTTTAAGTGGAGGTTCTCAAACTCGCCTGTGAGTTGAAGCCCCTGGAGGGCTGCTTTAAACAGACCTCTGGGCCCCACCCCTGGTGTTTCTGATTAGTAAGCGTTTCTGGGTTTAAGAGATCCTCGTGCCTCAGCCTCCTAGGTAGCATGGACTACAGGTGTGCGCCACCATGCCCAGATAATTTTGTAACTTTTGTACAGAAGGGAGTCTCACCATCTTGCCCAGGCTGGTCTCAAACTCCTGGGCTCAAGCAATCCTTCCAACTTGGCCTCCCAAAGTGCTGGGATTATAGGCGTGAGCCACCGCACTAGCCAGATTTTACCTTTGATAGGTACTAACTACAATTTGAAACAGCGGCTAACTTGGCTACACTTCAGATCACCTGAGGGGCTTTAACAACACCTGACACCAAATCAATTAAATCAACATTTCTGTGGGTTGGCCCCAGACATCAGTATTTTAACGTTTTTCCCAGGTAATTGCAAAGCACAGCCAAGGTAAAGGAGTGGCATTCTATGACGTCATTCTTAAAGAACTTAGGCCCACAGGTTATTCAGGCAGATAAAACTGTGTATGTATCCTGGTAGCCCATGAAAGCACGTCAACATTGTTTTCCATGCTTCTCATATCTAAAGTAATTTGGTTTCGTGCTGACACACAAAATCTGTACCTGTCAAACAAGTAGGCTATAAATATGACAAGATCCAGCCTGTGTCAATGGCATGCCTAGCACAACTGTCATTAAGGAGTATGTACCAATGTAAACAAGATGTTCTTGAGAATCTTTTCCAAAATATAGCTATCCTTTCCGACCTCCAGAGATTCTGCTGTAGTAGGTCTGTGGTAGGACCTTTTAATGGGGAGTCTTTGAACCAGACTTTGAGGAATAAGCATAGTAATGGAAAAATCATGGTTTGAATTTAGGGGAAAATATCCCATTGCTGGTGACCTTGGGCACGTTATCCGACCCTCTCAACCTTAGTTTCCTCAAATATGTAAAAATAATGTTACTAATATCCACCTTGCAAGGCTGTCGTGAGAATGAAAAGATAGTATACATAAAGAGTCAGCGGTATATAGAGAGCATGGTAGGCCCCAAACAAATTTTATAAATGTGAGAAAGATGGCCTAGTGAACAGGCTAATTGCATTCGGATTCTTCCAGTTCTCTTTCAGCATAAAATTAAAAATCCCAGAAACCCCAGTGGCTGGACAATAGCCTCTCAGCTTCTGGAAGAAGTCCCTTGAGGGCACAATGACTGAAGAGTCATCTGCCTTATGAAGGTCTCTGGAGTTGGATGGAGCAGTTTCTATAATGATACCGTCCACACTTTCACACTTTAATAAAAGATCCTCAAAATTAGTTCCTTCCTGGATTTAGTTCCAAGATTTAAAGTATCTTAAAAGTTTCTTTAAATATCAGTCCATTGTAATTCCAGCACTTTGGGAGGCTGAGGTGGGAGGATCATGAGGTCAGGAGTTTGAGACCAGCCTGGCCAACATGGTGAAAATCCGTGTCTACTAAAAATATAAAAATTAGCTGGGTGCGGTGGCAGGTGCCAGTAATCCCAGCTACTTGGGAGGCTGAGGCATGAGAATCGCTTGAACCCGGGAGGCGGAGGTTGCAGTGAGCCAGGATGACGCCATTGCACCCCAGCTTGGGTGACAGCACGAGATTCAGTCTCAAAAACAAACAAACAAACAAATAATCAGTCTATTTTTTAAGAGAATTTTTATCTGAAGTTTTACAGCAAAATGTCAAAAACCTGTGAGTTTGTATCTTTTTCCTGGGAAGTAACTCACAGACGTCATCAGATTCTCCAGGAGGTCCAGAGCCCAAAAAAAGAAAACAGCCACTGGCTTAGAGGCAAACAGATTATTCTCATTTCTGGGTGACTAAGTCTGCTGGGGACTTAGGGAGGAGGGGAGATGCTCCTACGATGTGGGACTTTCAGTACTAACACAGGGACAGTACCAGGCAAACCAGGACAAGTTGGTCACCCTACTTCATGCGGTAACTTAATCTGTTTTAGAGACTGAAATACAGAGTTCTTCTCTTCAGGAAAATTATGCCTGTCCTGCTGTGTTCCGTCAACATGTTAGTCACGTTGCATCTGAGTGTTTCTGGGAAGAGGAAGGATGTACCTTTCTTTTATTTTCTGGAAAGTGTTTTTTTTGTTTGTTTTTTTTTTTTGAGACAGAGTCTCCCTCTGGTACCCAGGCTGGAGTGCAATGGCGCGATCTTGGCTCACTGCAACCTCTGCCTTCCAGGTTCAAGTGATTCTCCTGCCTTAGCCCCCCTAAGCAGCTGCAAGTACAGGCACGTGCCACCAGCTACTTTTTGTATTTTTAGTAGAGACGGGGTTTCCCTGTGTTGGCCAGATTGGTCTCAAACTCATGACCTCAGGTGATTCCCCTGCTGGGCCTCCCTAAGTGCTAGGATTACAGGCGTGAGCCACCGCCCCTGGCCTGGAAATTATTTTATTTTCTCATGTTTGAGATAGCTGGTTGGGAATTAATGAGTGTGGCTGTGTTCCAATAAAGCTTTTTTAATGAACACTAAGATTTGAATTTGAACAGGATCATTTTGTCAGCCTCTCACTCCTGTTTAGCTCCAGTCAGGAAATAAAACACCTGTGGATATGATACATTATTAATGCCTAGACGTAAAACATCAACCATCAGCTACTCAAATGATAATTTGAGGATATGGTATCCTCGAATGATTTCTGTTTCTGCGTAGACTGAAACCATCACCTTTTATCTTAGAACTTATACTTCCAGTTTCATTTCTAAATAGAATTTCTGCAGTTAACATAAAACATTAAATAAAACAAAAATAACCAGGATTAGCTGCAGGCTGGAGAGGAATTCGGTTCCATCATCTTTCAAACTGGAATAGCAGAGTTTTATCTTCTGTGAGTTATCAAGGGCAAAAAGGCAGAGGGTAACCCAAGAAACCGAGCCAAGTCTGCGGCAAATGTCCTTGTCAGCAAAGTTATTAAAAAGATGTCGCACTATCTGGCTGGGCGAGGTGGCTCACGCCTGTAACCTCAGCACTTTGGGAGGCCAAGGAAGGCAGAATCACTTGAAGTCAGGCATTCGAGACCAGCCTGGCCAACATGATGAAACCCCGTCTCTACTAAAAATACAGAAAATTAGCTGGGTGTGGTGGTGCATGCCTGTAATCCCAGCTACTCAGGAGGCTGAGGCAGGAGAATTGCTTGAACCCAGGAGGCAGAGTTGCAATGAGCTGAGATACTGTCTTGAGTGTGGGGCCACCATGATGAGACTAGTGTCCTTGTAAGAAGAGAAAGAGGTTAGAGAAGACAGAGGCCGTCTACAAATCTGGAAGAAGGCCCTCACCAGACACAGAATGCACTGGCTCCCTGATCTTGGAATTCCCAGGCTTCAGCACTGTGAGGAATAAATTTCTGTTGTGTAAGCCATCCAGTCTATGTTATTTTTGTTATAGCATCCAAACTGCCCGAGACAGGGAATGACTGCTGAATGGGCACAAGGTCTACCTTGGGGGTGATTAAAATGTTTTTGAACTAGATAAAGGTGATGGTTGTACAACATTGTGAATGTACTTAATTGCACTCTTTAAGATGGTTAATTTTATGTTATCCGAATTTCACTTCAATAAGAAAAAGAAGGCTGGGCACGGTGGCTCATGCCTGTAATCCCAGCACTTTGAGAGGTTGAGGGGGGCGGATCACAAGGTCAGTAGTTCAAGACCAATCTGACCAAAATGGTGAAACCTTGTCTCTACTAAAAATACAAAAATTAGCTGGGCACGGTGGCATGTGCCTGTAATCCCAGCTATTCGGGAGGCTGAGGCAGGAGAATCGCTTGAACCCGGGAGGCAGAGGTTGCAGTGAGTCGAGATTGTGCCACTGCACTCCGGCCTGGCAGTAGAGCTGGAAAAAAAAAAAAAGAAGGCTGCGTGCTGTGGCTCATGCCTATAATCTCAGCCCTTTGGGAGACCGAGATGAGTGGATAGCTTCAGTCCAGGAGTTCAAGACTAGCTTGGGCAACATAGCGAAACCCCATCTCTACAAAAAATACAAAAATTAGTCAGGTGTGGTGGCAACATTTGTAGTCCCAGCTACTAGGGAGGCTGAGATGGGAGGCTTGCTTAAGCCTGGGAGATCGGGGGTGCAGTGTGCCAAGATCACAGCACTGCACTCCAGCCTGGGTGACAGAGTGAGACCCTGTCTCAAACAATAAAAAATGAAAAAGAAAAGAAGCAGGCACAGTGGCTCATGCCTGTAATTCCAGCAGCTCAGTAGAGTGAGGTGGGAGAGTTGCTTGAGCCCAGAAGTTAAAGACCAGACTGGGCAACATAGCAAGACCCCATATCTATAAAAACATTTACAAGTTAGCCATGCATGGTGGCATGTACCTGCAGTCATAGCTACTTGGACAGCTGAGGCAGGAGGATCACTTGAACCCAGGAGTTTGAAGCTGCAGTGAGCTACGACTGTGCCACTGTACTCCAGCCTGGGTGAGACCAAGACCCCATCTCTTAAAAAAAAAAAAAAAAAAAAAAAAGGAGAATAGTCACACCATCCAAAAAGTGAAAAGACAACCCACAGAATGGGAGAAAACATTTGCAGATTTGACAAGGCACTTGCTTCCAAAATATATAAAGAACACTTACAACTCAACAGTAAAAAGATAAGTAACTCAGCCGGCCACAGTGGCTCATGCCTATAATCCCAGCACTTTGGGAGGCCAAGGGAGGCGGATCACCTGAGGTTGGGTGTTCGAGACCAGCCTGACCAACATGGAGAAACCCCGTCTCTACTAAAAATACAAAATTAGCTGGCCGTGATGGTGCATGCCTGTAGTCCCAGCTACTCGGGAGGCAAGAGAATCGCTTGAACACAGGAGGCAGATGTTGCAGTGAG
>CAUYQU010010618.1:0-47060 GCA_963574635.1 Cheracebus regulus | reverse complement strand
TATTGGTTGTTAAGGCTTGACTGCTATTGGCTGTTAAAACTCGGCTGCTATTGGTTGTTAAAACTTGACTGCTATTGGTTGTTAGGGCTTAGCTGCTATTGGTTATTAAGAAGCTATGGTTGCAGCACCTTGTTTGCATACTGAGCTTTTTAAGAGAAGACCAGGCTGTGCGAGCAAGGGAGAAGGGAACATGCCCGAGCATGTCTGAGCTTGCTCGGGGCTTGTAGAAGGGAAAAAAGGGGCGGGGTGGGGGATGCGTCCGAGCTCCCAGCAAGGCAACCGGCCTTACAAACGGTATGAAGCAAAGTTGTCCAACCTGTGACCCATAGGATCACATGCAACCCAGGATGACTTTGAATGTGGCCTAATACAAATTCATAAACTTTCTTAAAACATGAGTTTTTTTTGTGACTTTTCAGCAGCTATTGTTAGTGTTAGTATATTTTATGTGTGGCAATACTGGGCCATACTGAAAGAAGGCAGTTCTTCCAGTGTGGCCCAGGGAAGCCAAAAGATTGGACACCAGTGTTGTAAAGGAAATACCAATTGCCTATTTATTCAGATTAAGAACTGCAAATTCTTCTGAACATGTTCCTCAGAAAAAGTTTCTATATACAGTGCTTTGTATAAAACTCAGGCTTGATTACTAGTCCCTCCTGAAGCTAACCTGAGGGTTACAACATTAAAAAAAAAAATAGAAGCCTAATAGCAAGGATGACATAGGCCCATTGTCCAGTGTTTCATGTCTGTACACTGGTGGGTCACTACCCTTAACTAGTCTTCCCCCTCTCATGCCTCTTGTAAGAATTCTTTCCTTCAGTAACAGCAGTTTACTTATTTGTTCTCTAAAGGAGACTTGTTCCTTTCTCTACTCCACTGGTAACACATCTCATCCCATCTCATTTAGAATGTCTTGGTATAGTTCTTTTTTCCCAGTGACCTTTTCTACCCTTTAAAACTCAGCCATGTTACACCTCCTCCAAAGTTAAAATTATGCTTCAGGATGTTTACTGTTATGTTTTCCTGGGGCACATTTCTCTACATGGAGACTGAAAGTTCCTTGAGGACAAGGACAGTCATTTATCTTAGTACTCAAAGTGCATGGTATACCTATCAAGCAAATACTTTTGATTGATTTTGTATGGGGTGGGTTTGTGTGTGTGTGTATCTCAACCCTGCTGAGGTGCACATTTTACTTCATGTGTCGTCTTGAAAATCTTTTTTATGTTCCAGTATAGACTCTCTTATTAACATATTATTACTATGTTAGCTGAAAGTGAAAAATAATTCTGAATATTTTAACAATAAATGCAAAATATGTGGTCTCTTTCAAAATTGGAATATTTTCCCTAGTTAGATGGTTAGAATAATTTAAATTTTAAAATATTTTAATTGGACATTAATGTATACTAATTTATTAATAAAAGAAAATGTGTGTGGGGTCCCATAGGATTATTCCTAGGATAGACAGTATTTTTCCTTAAGAATATGCTGTTTCAAAAATATTAGAATACACTGAAACCCAAGTGAGGTTTATGGTACATGGTATCATGATTCATGGGAAAATTTGGGTTTGAATATATTTACTGTGTATTCTTATGATACTTTTATAAAAAAAATTCCTCCCCAGAGAACTAGAGAATAAATATAAATGGCAAGGATGTAAAACCTTTTAAATATTGGGAACCAGTAAAATTATTTTTTGGTCTTAGTTGTTGCTTTCCTAAGAGAGATACTTGGTGAAAGTTGTTGACCAAAGCACATTTTTAAATCGTGGGTGGTTTAGGCAAGATTTATGCAGAAGTGACTTTGTCTTTAGATTCTTAAAAGGGTTCTGGAGAGATTTTATTTGATATTAAAGCTGTGAGAATGTAAATTGAGAAAAGTCCTTCTGTGTGTATTTGACAGTCACCCATATTCTGTAACCGACGCTGAGATGGAAGCAAACTGCGTATTACTCACTTCATTGGCTCTACAGTATTTGCTTAACTTGTATTAAACAAACACTGGGGAAACCTCAGGCCCTCTGATATAAAATATGCAAATCCTTAAGCAGGATAATTTATTAGAAAAAGAAAAAATAAAGTGTGTTCTTTGACAGTTCTGTGCAGAATTTAAGCAATGACTTACATATTTTGTTGGTTATTTTTGTAATACAAATTATTCAAGAGAAAAATTCATATATATTTTTTCTTAAGCAGTTAATTATGTGAAGAAAATTTTCTGTTTCCTGGGTTTTTTAGGCAACAGCCTGTTCTTTGGCTTGATGTGACATATTAGTTAAGGCATTTTCCTGTGTATTCCAACTCTAGGCCTCTTAAACCTTTACTCATAAACGTTACTGTTCATCAGCTTGTCAGTTAGCCATCAAGTTTTGGTGTTAACTCTGTTAGACTCACCGTGTTAGTCCATTCTTGTAAGAGTACTTTCTACCTAAGTATTTCTTAAATGATGACTGAATTATTTTAATTTAGCACAAATATGGAGTGACTGTATAACTTCTTTTGGTTCACTAGAGCCAAATGCATCTCACTAAACATTAAAAGAGGGCAATTTCTAATTCCAAAAGCATCTTCTATCATTATGGAAGCATAATTTTAAGATATAATATGTGGATAATCAATGTATTTTCATGGTTTACTCAGTAAATTTTGTCATTAGATGTGACTGCTATAACATGTCTCTCTTCCTTCTTTAAAAATGCTTTCTGATTCTAGCCAAAGATCATTCTGGATTTATTGGTTTATTTGGTTTTGGCATAAGTTCTTTCATTTAAACACATTTTAAGGGAGACATACATACATGCATAAAGCATATCTATTTTAAAGAAAAACTATATAAAATGTATACCTGCACCTGTATATCCACTTCTCTGGTGAAGAAATGGAATGTTGCTTGCACCCCAGGCGTTCTCAAGTGCCACTGCTGAAACACTTTTCCCTTAAGGTAGAGGAAAGCACCATCCTGAATGTTGTGATTATTATTCCTTACTTTTCTTTACTACCTAAATGTAGGACTCAAAACAGTCATTGTAGTTTTACATGTTTTTTGAACTGTATGTGAATGTACTCATACAGTGTTGTGTCTGAATGCCTTCATTCTGTTTGCAAGATTCATCTATGTCCTTGTGTGAAGGTGTAGGTTGTTAGTTTTCAGTTATATAACATTCCTCCATTTAATACATCAAACTTTATCCATTCGCTTGATGACTGTTTGTGTTGTTTCTATTTTGGAGCTATTGCGAACAGGGATGTGATAAATATTCTGAGTCATACTAGTGTGTAAGTGTATTATCTTCGTTAATCTATAGATGAGTGGATCACAGGGTTATATTCATTTTCCATTTCTGAGATAATGAGGATAGTTTTGCAAATTAGTTGTGCCAGTTCACTTTTCTATCATCAGAGTTCTGGATCTTCCGCATCCTAGACTTTGCTTAACATTACAGCTACTCCTTGACTTATGATAGGGTTACATCCTGATAAACCAATGGTAAGTTGAAAATTTAGTAAGTAAAAAACGCATTTAATACACCTAACCTACGTAACATCATAGCATATCCTACCCTAAGCACTCTCAGAACACTTACATTAGCCTACAGTTGGATAAAATTACCTAGCACAATGTCTATTTTATAATAAAGTGTTGACTATCTAATGTAAGAATATTGAAACATTAAAGACTGGTCTTGGAAAAGATCAAAATTCAAGGTACAAAAGTCTATTGCTTTCACATTGTCATAAAGTTGAAAAATTTTAAGTTAAACCATTGTTAAGTTGGGGATCATCCGTATTACTGTTTTTGCTATTTGAATGGGTGTTCAGTAGTATCTTACTGTAGTTTTAATAAGCATTTTTTTGATAACCAATAAGGTTGAGTATCTTTCTGTATGTTTATTGGTCACTTATTCTTTTCTGTATTTTGTTTGTCTTTTTCTCTTGGGTTGTCTGTTGTTCATTTTTGCTTTTTGAGACATTCCTTATATTCTATATATCTGTCTTTTGTTGGATACAGGTTTGTTAAACATGTGTTTAAAAAAATATTTTGTGGCTTGTTGCATCTTATGATCAGAAGTTTAGTCTAAATATATCAATTTTTTTCTATGTGGTTTATACCTTTTGTTTTATTTGCAAGTTTTTGACATTTCATTATTTTTAATTCACTGGAAAAAATTTGGATTCATATTAAGTTGTATGTAATAAGACTGGAAGAAAAACGGCCATACTGTAATGTCTCTAAACTATCCTGGAGTGCTACAGTATGATCATATGCAATATCCAAGAGTATTTTGAAGACATATTTTAAAAGTATAATTTCAATGTTTTTAAGAGCTGCAGTTCTTAGAATTTTCTTTGAGAGGAGCAGGGATAGAATACGCAATGGGTAATTAAATACAGTATATACATAGTGCTAAATTAAGGTTTTTTTTTTGGAGGAGTTAGAGTGCCACAATATGATTTAAAAGCTGCAAAACATTAAAAAGTACAAATAATGTAACAGAAAGGCAGAACATCTGTTACTTTAAGGAGCTATTAAACTTTGAGTGCTAACACACATGCTATGACACAATTCTAGTCTATCTTCACATTACTTTGCCTTATTGAGTATTATATTATGAATAATATAATGAATAGTATACTTATATTTGTTAAAGGCTAGTTTTTGTGTATATTTGGGAAAGATGACTATACAATAGTAAGACTGATCTTATTAAATGTGTAGGAAAATGTACATCTGTAGGCTTCAAAGGAGTTATTTTTGAGGTTATGCAGGTATTCAGAAAATATTGCTGCTTCTTAAATTTTGATTGCAGTTTTGGAATTACATTCATGACCATATAACTAGGTACATAATACATTGGTTTATTTACTATGAGAATTTAATCTCATTCTTTGTAACCGTAATGTATGTTTTTAAAAATCAAACATTGAGGTATAATTCATACATAATAAAATGCATAAATTTTAAGTGTACATTTTGGATACACTTTCATATCCACCATTGGATATCCACCAGTGGTATTCCATTGTTGGATATATCACATTTGAGTTGTTCCCAGTTTTTCGCCAGTGTGAATAAAGGTGTTATCAACATTCATGGATGAGTGTATTTTTAGACAAGTTTTATTTCTCTTGGGTAAATGGTCAGTAATGAATTATGAGTTGTTGTGTGGCAAGCATATGTTTAGCTTTATAAGACAATTTTAAATCATTGTCTGCAGTGCCTGCACCATTTTATATTCCCACCAGCAATTTATGGGCATTCTAGTTTTTCCACATCCTTGCCAACATTTGTGTTGTCAAGTGATGTCGAACATGTTATTTAAAGTGTGTATTCATAGCTTTTGTTCACTGGTTTTTTGGTTTGTCATCTTACTGAGTTTCAAGAGTTTATTTTTTATTTTGTATGTATTTTGAGTACTAACCTCTTGTCACAGTGTTTCCCAAGAAGAAATTGAAAATTGTTGTGATGATAGTGCCATTGGACATGCTTGTCTACTTTGTTCTCTGTTTTGTATGCACCCCTCCCCACAAAGGGGCTTCCTTACCTTTTTACTCTGTATGTGGTTGTGTTTGGAAAGATGAGAAAGATCACTATTATGCATGGTAGGGGTAAACACCATCACCACCACCACCACCAAGACACACACAAAAAAGATGGAACCAAATGGAGAGCCAAGAAATAGGGCTGTACGCCTACAATCATCTGATCTTGGACAAAGCTGACAAAAATAAGCAATGATGAAAAGACTCCCTTTTCAATAAAAGCTACTAGGTTAACTGGCTAGCTATATGCTGAAAATTGAGATTGAATGCCTTCCTTAAACCATATATAAAAATTAACTCAAGATGGATTAAAGACTTAAATGTAAAATCCAAAACTATAAAACTTATGTAAGGCAACCTAGGCAACACTGGTCTGGACTTAGGAATGGGCAAAGGCATCATGATGGAGATGCCAAAAACAATTGCAATGAAAGCAAACATTGGCAAATGAGATCTAATTAAACTTAAAAGCTCCTGCACAGCACAATAAACTATCAACAAAGTAAACAGACTACAGAACGGGAGAAAATATTTGCAAACTATGCATCTCATAGCGGGCTAATATCCGGTATCTATAAGGAACTTAAATTTACCAGAAAAAACCAACCCCATTAAAAAGTGGGCAAAGGACATGAACAGAAATTAGTCTTTCCTTTCTTTTTAAAAGAAGATATATATGCAGTTAACAAGCATATAAAAAAAGCTCAGTATCACTGATCATTAGAAAAATGCCGAACAAAACCCTAATGAGTTACCATCTCAAACTAATCAGAATGGCTATTATTAAAAAGTCAAAAAATAAGATGCTGGTGAGATTGTGGGGGAAAAAAGAGAACACGTATGCATCACTGGTAGAAATGTAAATTAGTTCAAACAGTGTGGCAGTTTCTCAGAGATAGCTAAAATAGAATGACCATTCAATTCAGCAATCCCATTACTGGGTATCTACACCTAAAGGAATATAAATCATTCTACTATAAAAACACACGCATGCAAATATTCATTGCAGCACTATTCACAATTGCAAAGACAACATAAATGCCCATCAATAACAGACTGGATAAAGAAAACGTGGTACATATACATCATGGAATACTATGCAGCCATAAAAAGAAATGAGATTGTGTCCTTTGCAGGTACATGGATGGAGCAGGAGGCCATTTTCCTTAGCAAAATGACACAGGAACAGAAAACCAACTACTGCGTGTTCTCACTTATAACTGGGAGCTAAATGATGACAACTGTATGAGTCCATTTTCACACTGCTATGAAAAACTACCTGAGATTAGATAATTTATGAAGAAAAGTGGTTTAGTTAACTCACTGTTCTGCATTCTTAACAGGAAAAATTCCTGGGAGGCCTCAGGACTCATGGTGGAAAGTGATGGAAGGCAAGCATATCTTGCCATGGGGGAGCAGGAGAGAGAGAGAATGGAGGAAGTGCCACATACTTTGAAACAACCAGATCTCAGGAGAACTCACACATTATCATGAAAACAGCAAGGGGGAAGTACACCTCTGTGAGGTCTCTCCCCTGACATGGGATTACAATTTGAGATGAGATTCAGGTGGGGATCCAGAGCCAACCATATTATTCTGTCCCTGGCCCCTACCAAATCTCATGTCCTTGTCACATTCAAAACACAATCATGCCCTCCTAATAGTCCCCCAAAGTCTTAACCCAAAAGTCCAAGTCCATAGTCTCATCAGAGACAAAACAAGTCCTTTGCTTCTGTAAGCCTGTAAAATCAAAAGCAAGTTAGTTACTTCCAATACAATGTGAGTACAGGCATGGGGTAGGTGCTGCCATTCCATGGGAGAAATTTGCCCAAACAAATGGGCTATTGACCACATGCAAGTTCAAAACCCAGCAGGGAGTCATTATGTATTAAAGCTCAGAAATAATCTCTGTTGACTCTGGCTCAGATCCAGGGCATACTGGTGTAAGGCGTCAGTTCCCATGGCCTTAGGCAGCTCTGCCCCTGTGGCTCTGCAGGGTACAGCCCCTTTTGCTGCTTTTATGGGGTTGTGTTGAGTGCCTGCAGCTTTTCTAGACACATGGTATAAGTTGTCAGTGGATCTGTCATTTTGGGGTCTGGAGGATGGTGGCCTTTTTCTCACAGCTCCACTATTCAGTGCCCCAGTGGGGATTGTGTATGGGAGCTCCAATCATACATTTCCCTCCACACTACCCAAGTAGAGGTTCTCTATGAGGTTTCTGCCCCTGCAGCAGACTTCTGCCTGGACATCCAGGCATTTCCATACATTCTCTGAAATCTAAGCAGAGGCTCCCAGAGCTCACCTCTTGCCCTCTGCACACCCACAAGCCAAACACCATGTGGAAGCTGTTTAGGCTTGGGGCTCGCACCCTCTGAAACTATGGCCCAGGCTCTATCTTGGCCTCTGTTATCCATGACTGGAACTGGAATAGCTGGGTCATGGGGTACCATGTCCCAAGACAGCAGAGAACATCTAGGTCCTGTGCCTGACCTACAAAATCA
Organism: Cheracebus regulus; assembly: GCA_963574635.1. Classification (NCBI taxonomy): domain Eukaryota; kingdom Metazoa; phylum Chordata; class Mammalia; order Primates; family Pitheciidae; genus Cheracebus; species Cheracebus regulus. The sequence goes on along the minus strand of CAUYQU010010618.1, from coordinate 39,013 downwards.
TCTTACCCTCCTACGCCTCAGGGCCTGTGATAGGAAGGGCTGCTGTGAAGAGCTCTGAAATGCTCTGGAGACATTTTCCCCATTGTTGTGGCTATTAACATTCAGCTCCTCTTTACTTATGTACGTTTCCACAGCTTTGAGTTCCCTCATCCCCCAAAATCAATTTTACTTTTCTACCACAAGGTCAGGCTGCAAATTTTTAAACTTTATGCTCTGCTTCCCTTTTAAACCTAAGTTACAATTTCGGATCATCTATTTGTGAATGCATAGGACTATATGCTTTTGGAGCTGCCAGGTCACTTTGTAAATGCTTTACTGTGTAGAAATTTCTTCCACCAGATATCTTCAGTTATCTCTCTCTAGTTCAAAGGGGCAAAAATGCCACCAGTCTCTTTATTAAAGCATAGCAAGGGTGACTATTATCCCAGTTCCCAATAACTCCCTCATTTCCATCTGAGACCACCTGAGCCTGGACTTCATTATCCATACCACTATCAGCATTTTGGTCAAAACAATTCAACAAATCTCTAGGAAGTTCCAAACCTTCCCACCTGTCTCTTTCTGAGCCCTCCAAACTGTTCCAACCTCTGCCTGTTACCCAGTTCCAAAGTTGCTTTCACATTTTTAGGTATTTTTGATGCAGTGCCCTACTAATACCAATTTTCTATATTAGTTCATTTTTACACTGCTATAAAGAACTGAGACTGAGTAATTTATGAGGAAAAGAGATTGGACTCACAGTTCTGCAGGCTTAACAGGAAGCATGAAAGGGAGGCCTCAGGGAACTTACAGTCATGGTAGAAGGTGACAAGGCTGCAAGCACATCTTACCCTGAGGTGTCTTCAGAGAGTGCAAGTGAAAGGGGAAGTGCCACACAGTTTCAAACAACCAGATCTCCTGAGAACACATTCACTATCATGAGAACAGCAGGGGGAAGTCTTCCCCCATTATTCAGTCATCTCCCAGCAGGCCCCTCTCCTGACACATGGGGATTACAATTAAAGATGATATTTGGATGAGGACACACAGCCAAACCATATAAAAAAACTTGTGGACCCGAAGAGTAGAATGACAGACACTGGGATCTTCTTGAGGGTGGAAGTTGGGAGGATCAGAAAGAGTAACTATTGAGTACCAGTCTACCTGAGTGATGGAATGAGAAGTAAATGAAACCCCCATGACAAACCTGTACCTGTACCCCTGAACCTAAAATAAAAGTTAAATAAAATGTTTAAAAAGAGAGATAGCTATTATGGAAAGAAGAAAGTCATTTTAACCCCTCAGTTAGATATACTTTCAAAGCCTGAAAGTAACTTTTGAGTTGTAAATGCAATGTGTCTTTGATAAACATCTATCACAGCACTGTGTTGCTGTATATGGCATTCAAACTCTTAGCGCAACCTCTCATGATCTATGGCAGCTTTAGGTCACCCTCTTAAAAAAAGTGTTGAAATGGCTGAGAGCGGTGGCTCATGCCTGCAATCCCAGTGCTTAGGGAGGCCAAGGTGGGTGGATCACCTGAGGTCAGGAATTTGAGACCAACTTGACCAACAAGGTGAAACTCCATCTCCACTAAAAATACAAAAATTAACCAGGCATGGTGGTGGGTGTTTGTACTCCCAGCTACTCAGGAGGCTGAGATGGGGGAATTGCTTGAACCCAGGAGGCAGAGATTGCAGTGAGCTGAGATCGTGCAACTGCACTCTAGCCTGGGCGAAGGAGCAAGACTCCATCTCAAAAAAAAATGTTGAAATACTCATTCAACATTCAAGGGGACCTGATATCTGAGATTAGTTTGACCTAATGAAGTGCTGGTCCTTAAATCTGGGAGAAAAGTTTGAGAGTCTCATGATAGCTATACACTATTTCCCAGATAAACATGTGCATTTATGAATATGCATATACATAGACAATTTGCATGTAATCATATGAGACCTCATGAACCCCTGAAGCTCATCCAAAGTCTCCAGTTTGAAAACCTGTGCAATAAAAATTCCTCTTTTATATCTTCATGGGCTAATGCATTTTCACTGCTTGTGAGGACCTAACATTTCTTTATTGTGTAGTCCTCTTTATCTGTTCTTCAGCAAAGACTTGATGTGAGGATAATCTTGCAAAATATAGAGTATTGAGAAAGGTGAGCATTTTCCTGAGACCCTACTTCTTGATCAACTTATGGTGAGTATGCTTGTGTTCACCTAATACCCTTCATATAATAGAGGCAAGATGATTTATCTAGGATGAGGGTGGAAACTGAGCAAGAAAGGATTGTGACAACCTAATACAGGTTCTTGAATAAAGGGATAGTTTCTAATTTTGATGTAGAACCATAAACATAAGCATTTATTCCTACTATCATGGGTGAATAGTTGCTTCTATTCCTGTATATTCCTCACTGAGTTTCCTTGAGTATCATTGTGGATAACTCTGGTTACCTGACAATGAAGAACTCTGCTGGAGAAGAAAACTGAATGTGGTGACATTGGGTTATTCTGCCATTTTAGCTGATTTGAGGAGATAGTCCTTCTACAGATAGGAAGTTCTCATGCCATCAGTGATAGGACCGTGCTTTTTTATATTCATGTAGTGGGTTTTAGCTTTTCACTGGAATGTGGATAATGAGCAGTTGTCTCTAAAAGTATCTCTGAAGTTGAGATTTTTGGAGGGATTTCATGAGGGAGGTGATTTACAAGGAACTGGAACTTCATTATTGGTCATAAGTTCTTTTGGAGTTTTTATTTTGAAGCGTAATACTCACTTGAATAGGAATAAATTCTTTATTTTTTGTTTATTTCTGGGCACAGTGCCCAGATTTTTGTTGGGGTAAGTTTATTCTCTAAAGAAACTAATTGCTTAAACGGTAGATGTTTCATAGTCTCTGGTGGACCAAGCAAACTATTCAGTACATTGAGAGCAGGAACTCTTGGAGACTTCCTGGAACAAGAGGGTCTTGAAATCTTCTGCTGTGGAATAGCAACCACAAGGGAGCAACACTCCTCTCCTCCAGAAATACGTAGATTTGTTGCTTTAAGTCTTGGTTGCACACACACTGGCTAATATCTGAGGGTAGAAATCTCATGATTTTAGAGACTTGTCATCATTTCATTTGCTGGAAGTACACATCTCCTGCTACTGATTTTTTCCTTAGTTCTGTAGCTAAATTCCTTGTTCAGTTACCAATAAGTGTCTCCTTTTGGATAACTCTCTCCATTTTTAAGCAACACTCTTGCATTCAAGGCTACAGATTGCTCAGTGCTTCAGTCAGCTTATACTTCTCCCTAAAGTTATGTAATACCCCTGCTTGAATTTCCACATGGTAGCTACATTCCTTTCTCTTTCTCAGAACCCTGCTTCTCTCTGATTAACTCTGCTTGTCTATTCTACATAAGATGCCCTGTTTATTGCCTGCATTTCCCACTGCATTCCCTCCCCTATCCCTGTTGTTAAGCAAGTCATTCCACCTTGCAAAAGTTTTATGTGCCCTTCCCTAATATAGAATATTTTTGGAAATTATTCCAAATTTATTCATTTCTATTTAATATGTGTTAAGCCCATATATATATATTGTGTATTAGGAATTGGGAAAGTGGTCCTGGAGGAGCTCATGATCCAGGACATAGCTATGTTTAGTTGTCCTATGATATAATAAGAACTAGCTGTGTGAACATGTGCTACAGAGATGTAGAAATGTGTTTAAACCTGTTGTGGAATATTAAAGAGGTCAGCATATATATCTGAATAACAAATAACCACAAACCCAGTAGCTTAAGTGATGATCATTTATTGTCGCCTGCAAGTCTGTGGGTCACCTGTGCTGTTCTTCTGGTTTTGACGTTGTTTACTCATTTGTCCAAGGTCAGCCACAGGCTGGGAATTTGTCTCAGCTGATCTTGTCTGGGCTCTTTCAGGTATTTTGGAATCAGGAGGTTGTAGGCTGGTTTAGAATAGATGGAGCTGAGTAGATTTGTCTTTGGTGGCTTCTCCTCCTCCAGGAGGCTAGTCTGGGCTTTTTCTCATCGCGAGGCAATGTTCCAAGGAGCAAGCAGAAGTGCTCAAGGCTTTTTGAGGTCTAGGCTCAGAACTGGCACACTATTATTTCTGCAACATTCTGTTGGCCATAGCAAGCCACAAAGCCAGCCAACATTCAGAGGGAATGGAAATAGACTTTACCTTTTGATGAGAAGTGCTGCAGAGTTGCATGGCAAAGACTGTGGATACATAGTGGGAAATAACTTGGACCACTTTTTATGATTGATCTACCATTGCACCACAGAAGAAATTACATTTGAATAAGGCCTTTAATTGATAATCAGACTTCCTGAAGTAGGAGAGTCATTAGAAGGCATTGAATGCAAACATATGGAAAGTTTGGATGATAAAAATTATATGGACAGTATGAGCAACTTAATTCCAAAGTTGTTCCTGGTACGATAATTTGTTTTAGTGTCATTTTCAGATCTACTTCACTGTTTACAGTCTTAAAGTTTAGGGCTAAGAAGACTATTTTAGGCTAATTCCTCATAAATTAGGAAACACCTAGAAATGCTGAGAGCCAGCCAGTCCTTAAATCACATTCTTGACAGAAGTGAAACTATTGCTATGAACTCAGATTGCCTCTTTTCATGGTGCTCTTAATAAGTACTGTCCATGTTTCCAGTTTTACATTTTTGAAAGGAAGGCATGTTTGATGTGTTGTTTCTTAATGTGACCTGCCTTCTACATTCTGAATATTTCCTTTACAGTATCAGTTACTGTGGGCTCATCAGAAAGACTTGGTAAAATAGTGAGCACAAATGCCTAAACCCTCATATACCACCTCGTAGTGATGTTGAGATTTTAATAAGCTTCAAATGATACAGAATAGAAGCAGCTCCTATGTTATTTCACCCTTTTGTCTGTGCCTTTGTGTTCTAGGCACAGTTGTAAAGTTCTGAAGTCACAGCCTGAGCCATTGAGAGTAAGATCGTGATGTCTCTGGATACCCAGAATGAGTGCCGTGGTCTTACTTGTAATTTTAGAACTACTGCTTCTTGAGGACCAGAGTCAAGTGATTGTATTAGACTTTGAGAGAGTTCTAGGCCATACTGTTTGACCCACAGATTCCATCCCACTGTTCTGTCACTTGCTTCTCTTCACAGGAATACAGCAAGATCTGGAGGAGAACGAGAGGACACTACTTCAGCTGTGCTCTTTATCATCTCATACTTGTTCATACTTACCCATATATTAAGAATTGTGGGCTTGGCACAGTGACTCAATCCTGTAATCCCAGCACTTTGGGAGGCCAAGGCAGGAGGATTATTGAGCCCAGGAGTTCAAGATTAGCCTAAGTAACATAGTGAAACCTCATCTCTACCAAAAGAAAAAATAGCTGGGTGTGGTGTTGTGTACCTGTGGCCGGAGCTACTTTAAAGTCTGAGGTGAAAAAATTACTTGAGCCAAGGGGTTGAAGCTGCAGTAAGATATGATTGCACCATTGTACTCCAGCATGGATGACAGAGATGAGACTCTAGCTCAAAAAAAAAAAAAAAAAAAAAAAGAGAAAAAGAAAAGAATAGTAATTCATATACCTTAATTCCTGCTAGAGAAACCAAGTCAAGATGAAGAGAATCAGAACTGAATTCTTAGCTTTATGAAGGCTGTGTGCTTAATTTTTTTTTTAAATTTGGTTTGTATGAGCCATACATCTTCAGGTAATCCTGTAAAACAAATGAAAGCACGATCACCTACATACCTATGAATATTTGTCTGAATATTATCCTTAGAAAAAACAGAAAAATGAATTGAAATACTTCTTTACCATACTATACTTAATTTTAAGTAGTATGTATGGTCATAATTTTTCTCCATTACATTATTTTGATGATGTACTTTAGTAAACCAAGGTTGCTTGCAAGTAAAACTTGAGATTTTCAAAAAACTACTTAATTCTTAAAAAAATGCAAGAACTTTTTTGGTAATATGTATACACATTTGGTGCTCATATTTTCTATAGTTTATGGGTGTTCAAGTATTTACTGACACCTCTTAGCTGCAAAGCCCTGTGCTAGAAGCTGTAAATGAGATGATTGGGACTTAGACATGATCTAAACCTATCAGGTCAAGAAAGACAAATGGGCAGCTATTAGAAAGGCTCTACTATGGCAGATAATTTTTCTGATTGCTAGATGACATTAATTTTCCATTTTGCATTTGGGATATGCTAGAATTTTATATTTTGACCTTCATTCAAAGACACTTTGAAGACTAAAAGTAAAAAGAAAAAAATCTGCCTTATTAGATTCTTCAAGTCAAACTATTGCCCAAGGGGACAGGAAGAGCGAGTTGCTTTACATAATAAGTTAGCATTGAGTACAAGGCATGAAGTTGGTTTATACATTTTCTTCTATGTTTTTATAGATATAAACTTTTCACCTTACTGGATTCTTCAGCTTAAAAAACATAAAAATGATTATTAATTATGGCCCCTGAGTGTTAAAAATGTCTCTTGATCTTAGTAAATAAGTAGCCTGAACTAAAGATTCTGGAAAGATTGTCTTCATTGTTTGCAGCCGTCATGCAAAACTTAAGTCTTGCAAAAATTGGTGGCCATTCATTTTGTCAGTTACCTCAAAGCTGAGGAATGGCAAAAGGCAAAAAGCATATAACTTCCAGAATAGGCGTTAACAAATTATTTTTTCTTACTTTTCCAAACCTTTGAGGACTTAACACAGGTTACTTAAAATATAGAGATTATTTTCATCAGTAGATTTCTAGAAACTATGGGTAAAGCTCACACGAGTTTCAAATAATTTTCCTTCATTTCTATTGTGTCAGCTTCTAATATTAATAAAAATTAATATTCTAGATCCAACGGAAGTCCTAACTTTTATTTCCAGGGTGCAATCTGCTATTACCAATGTGTCTGAAACTTTTTAATCTTTCCTAATAACCTATGCAAATAAATAAATAGTTAAGTGTCCAGTCAATCCCTATGATTGTTGCAGACATTGAAAAGCTCATTTAGATATTAAAATGCACTATCTCGGTTCCATTTCTTTGGAGGTATGCACAGCATATGTCTTTGTCCTTGAAAATGTAAGTAGCCAGGCCAGCTATCACATTGTTCCAGGTATTTTAGCATTCCCTAGATGTAATAGCAGTCTACATAGGCTGATCTCAGGAAATGCTAACTCCCTAATTTGCATTCTTAGACATGTTGCTGCTGTATTGAATGCTATCAAATGCTCTTGACCTAAAGAGTAATCAATAGCAGAGATTTTAGTTTTCTATTCTAGATTGGAAGAATCTTGGTAATTTTGACATAATTGGACAATTGTGTTGTTTTCCATTACATTCAGCTTTGGCTTCCAATGATAGACCCAAAGAAGTAATTTCCGTATTCTCAACTTGTGTTTTAGTTATCTGGCCCCAGTGAGAGATGCCCCAAGACACTCTTATGTGACACAGCTGGATAGGGTAGGGGTTTCTAACTCAACCATCAGTGGAGCCGGACAGGGAAATCAAATTTCCTGACTGAGGTGGGTTGCATGAAGGCAAGAAGGAATGGCGATAGGTGGCCAAGTGGAGGGTACACAAGTATGTCAGATGTGTATATGGTATCGTGGGTCAGATCCAGTTGATTACCATCACACTGGAATACAGGCCCACTTTTGGAAGATTGCATGCCTCCCCCAAGAACATATACACACAGCCCTAAGAGGAGATAGATAGATTTTGATGCAGAATTTCCCACCTTTAAAATACTGTGCAACTAAACAAAACACTTCTTTGTGTCAGGATGTGGTTGGCACTATGATCCAGGCTTCCCTATCAGTGAATGCCAGCATCTGAGACCATTTTATCATCATCTTAAATACTTTCATACATGATTTAACAGCAGCATTAAAATAACATTAATCCATCTTTATAAACAGTGGATACTATTTACAAAAATTATGATAAAACTACCTAGGTCAAATCCTAAACATAAATTGGCAGCTATTACTATATACTGTAATTCCGGCATTAATGCCATTCTCATTTCTAAAATTGGAAGACTTTGAGCCAAACTTACCTTCAGTCTACATGGGGACCTCAGAGGAAAACACCCCTACAGATAATTCACCTCAACCTTAAATGTACAGGAAAGAGGAAGAGAGGTGTGAAGTGCTTGCTGATAGCTCTCAGTGAGGTCTCTAGATAATGTATTTCTTTTTCATCTGCTTCCCTTGGGGACGAAGCTATTCCACAAATATTTATTGAGTAATGAACCTTCTGAATTATAAATTTTCATCCCTTCTGCTATGTCCCTTGCTCTGAAGGTTTTCTTCTTCAATCAATAGTTTCCATTTCAACTATGTTTATTATTGCAATTAACCACCACCTTCTAACTGCTCTTTGCAATGTTTTATAAAAGCAACCACCAGATACTTCCAAGTATCCTAAAGAAAAATGTCCTCCCCACTCCAGCCCCAGCTATTAAACATTTAAAACAAAGTCATTTATTCAGTACCTACAGTTTGCCAGGGAATATGCTAAGTTGTGGGGTGTGGTGGCCTATGAAAATAGAAGACACAACAATGTATAATCTTTTAAAAAGATGCTAACGTATTGTTCTGTCAACACTGTCTCTGGAAGGAGTTCAGATAAATCATTAGTGGACCAAGCCAACATCTAGTTAAACACTCATCTTGGTTGCAGAAGGTTACAGAAGTATATTTCTGAAGTGACTTCCATACTAAATTTTGATCCTTTAAACAAGTTACTGCTTTTCTTGTTGGATAATTTTCCCCCATGTGTGAAATTTTTTTGTTTTTGTTTTTAGGAATAGAACTTATTAATTGCTACTAATAGCAATTGTGCAGTGTTTTTAATACCTAAAGGTGCTATCAAAATCTAGTTGAGCCCAACTCAATATAAGTTTAATTTTAAAGCATTAATGAATTAATTATAGAACATGCAATGTAGCCTTGTGAGTTATGCCAAAAATGAAGCCATTAATTCTCAAATTGAGCTTAAACACTAATTTTCTTGCTTCGCAGAGCTTGGATACCTGAGTATTTGATGAGCAGTTGAGTATTGATGCTTTGCCCAGGGAGCACTGCCAGCGACTTGCCCTACAAGTCAGGCCTCCTTTTAAGTCAGGCCTAGAAGTGAGCAGTGATTGCCCCTAGTGAGAACTGATAGATCGAAGGACGTTTTTGGGGCACTCAGTTACTCTTCTATTATACCTTTTTGCTAACTTAGGAACAGTTAGTAACCCTTCCTCTTACCCCACCCCAAATCCAAAAGAATGTCCCAGGAAGATTACCCAGTGACATTCACAGTAAATGTGAATAAATGTTACTGTGAGTCCACAGCCTGGTGTTAATGTTTTTTTCCTTTCCCATTTGCTTGTGTTTCCGACCTGCCGAATAAGAATACCTGAAGAAGTGTCAAGAAGATGCTGCTGTTGAAGGCCTTGGAGTCCCCTAGATGCAACTTACTTTACCCTTTAAAATATCTAAACAAGACATTTAATACTGCAACCAACCATCTCATGACCAGAGGCACAATATTCAGGAACCATTTCCTCTTCTCCGTCTGGAATGTAGTACTCTGCTCTATGGGTTTTCACACTTTTGTTCACAGAACTTCTTTACTTCTTAACTCCTTGAAAACTCCAGTGAGCTTAAGTTTATGTGGCTTATCTGTATCAATATTTTGGATTAGATATTAGAACTAAGCAATTCTGAGTTATTTAGCAAATTTATGTAAAATTAACACCATTACATGTTGATGAAATAATATATTTTTATGAGAAAATACCTTCTAAGAACAAAAATCTTTACTGAAAAAATATTGTTTTACATTTTCACAGATTTCTTTAGTGTCTGATTTAAGGGAGGACAGCTGGATTCTCATATCTCCTTCTGCATTCAATCTGTTACGATATGCTATTTTGGTTTATGTAGAAACTGGGCTTCATACAAATATGTAGTTGGAAAAGAAAGGATCATTTTAATACCCTTTTCAGGTAATTGTGGATATTCTTCTCTAATAGTGTACTAAAACTTGACAAATGGTAGTTTCTTAAGGGTTTCTTACAAGGGAGAAAATGAAACAATATCAATGAACTTTTCATACTATAAAACACCCTGGTCTATCTTGCTTTTTGAATGGAGCTGTTACCCACCCACACATGATTTTGTAACATCATACATTTGTCCCTTGGAAAATACTGGTAGATTGAGTTATGCAGATCTTCCAAATAGTGACATATTTCATTGTTTGATGTCAGAATCATTGCATTTATTAATATTGCCACTGATCTTATCAGAAAGGTTCTTCAGTACTGGGAAGCTCTCAAGCTCATGGTGGCAAATATGTTTGCAAAAATTCTAATTTTCATCTGAAAGCTGGAATTTTATTATTGGCAACAAATACAATCAGTTTTCCTCGAAGTGATGGGCTTACTTTATATATTTTCAAGAAAATCTTTGCTAAGTAACCAGTCTGGAAAACCATCATTTGCCTATCAGTCATTCATTCAAATTTTAAAAAATGGTGTTCCATGAAAACAACAGGTAGTTCAGCTTGTAGCACAGTTGCACAAGTTCTTTTCATTTGCAGAACCATCATACATCAGAAGTGCTTCATGTGTACTTCCTGTTTTGTCACATAGAATATTAAAGTTATGTAAGTTCAAGGGTTGAGGTTTAGTAACATTGATAATTATTAATGCTTGGTTACAGTCCTTGAGTGAAACTTCCTGTTATGTTTTGAAGTGGTAGTGGGTAGTGGTGAAAAATAAAGTGACTATTCATACAGTTGGGTGTCTCTACCATTATTCATGCTAAGACACCAGCAATTTTACCCACCATCAGTCCAAATGGCAACACAGTAAATAAGGCCTATAACATCTTAGAATTATTATGGAAATAGCTTTGACCTTTTGGACTTGAGAGCCCCAAGAGTTTGTTGACCAACTTTAAAAACTGCTGTTCTATTACATATGTTCCAAATCCCCGGGTTGCGTTACCAGATTTACCCTCATACTGTAACACCATTATACTTAATCAAGAAGTGGGGCTATGCTACCTTTCCTCCCTTATCCAAACAACCAAAGCTAAGCATATAGATGTCTTTACATTTGTCACATTTTAGTAATTCCTTATCCCAGTTCGCCATGATGAGCATGTAGACATGAGCTTAATCCAAGCTGTAACCATGGTTACTGTTTTCCTCAGGCTGGCCCTACTTGTTGGGCCACAGCTGGCTTACACATGCCCTCTTGCCCATCACTGCTCACCCTGCCATTGTCATGTGAGCTAGCCTCAGCTTCCTGAGGTTCCCTGTGGAGTATCCTGAGCTCTACATGGACACATTTTTCTACTGAATTTTAGTACCACGTCAGTGAGAATATCACCCCCATCCCTTGGTTGCAGTGTCAGTGCTTTAAAGGTATTTGCTGAACTTGCAATTAAATTGGGAAATGTGCGTGTTAAAGTTGAAACACTTCTAGAACCTAAACAAAACATACATTGGTATGTTTAAGTCTGCTGAAGCGGAACTCATAACTGCCTTTTTCCCCAGGTACTCTTCCCCAGCAAGCTGGGGCTTTATGTGTAAGTTCCTGTCGTGCTTCTGCCTTTTTTCAGAGATGCCCTGCCCAGTGAGGAGGTAGCCTAGTCAGTCTGCCAGCAGAGGGGTTGCTGAGCTGCTATAGGCTCTGCCCAGCTGCTGTGTGAAATTTCTTGCAGTTTTGTTTATAGGGGTATAGTTAGAACTGCCTCGGTAATGGCGGACTGTCTCTGTAGTGGCAGACTGACTGTAGTGGCGGACTGCGTCGATAGTGGTGGACTACCTCGGTAGTAGCTGGCGCCCTTCCCCCCACAGAGCTGGACCATCCTGGGTCCAGCTGTGCTTGCAGTGAAACTCTCAATCTAGAGTGTTTCAGATTGCGGGTCTTTGTGGGGGTGTGACTAGCCGAGCCATATCACCTGGCTTCCTGTTTCAGCCCCTATTTTTTTTTTTACACTTGAACGGGCATCTCTGTTTCCCAGGTGTTCCAGTCGCCAATTGAAATGGCGCCCAGATTTGCATGAGTTTTTGTGCGGAGACCCACTGTGCCAGCTGAAACAGCCATACTGGAGACTTGTTGTGCTTTTCTGCCCAGGAATCTCCTGGTCTGTGGGGCAGCAAAAATTTGTTTGGAAATGCAGTGATCACTGACTCTCTGCATTTTCGCTGGAAACTGCAATCAGAGCTGTTCCTGTTCAGCCATCTTCATGGTTAGGTTTTATTCTGAGAAACTTCATTCTTAAATCTCAAAAGTGTATGACAAGGCAGAAAATATTTGGAGTGATAAAATTGAATATGGAATAGAACACCAATTGCTTACTCTCAGATACTAGTCTTTTGTTTTTCAGGTAATGGAGAAACACCTATGTTCTTTTCATCTGTGAGTGTCTATTGTGTTTGCATGCACCAAATGAGCTGGAGAAGTTGTTTCCTCTAACTAACATAAAAAAAATAAAATTTTTGCCAGCTAGGCGTAACTAAAGGCTTACCACCGTCCCTGAAAGTTACTTATATTTTGATCATTTGTCTCCTGTATGGAATATAGATTTTTTTTCCAGTTTGACATGATAGTGAATGATACTGCATTGTATGAAAAGGATATTTTTATTTCTGCATGTAAAACTTGATCCTGGGTTTTAAGGAACTTTCCTTTTAAGCACATTTTAGCTCTGGTAAAGTCTATTCTGAAGAACTTTTAGGCAAATAACTTTTGAGAATTTGGACTCATTAGCAGGGCTTATTTCTTTGGCTATATTTCCTGATAATAGTTTTCTGTAAGCTATGTGAACGTCAGAGAACAGAAGTAGTAGAATGTGTCTTCTGAGCTCATTAGTGAATGCATACAGGTTGAGGTAGACTGAAACAGCTTGTGGTATAATCATGTCTTCTCACTCTCTCCTTTTCTTTCATCTCATTCTTTACTATGTTTGTTGGTCATTAGTTTAAAAGCCTTGCATTTAATAGGAACTTTAGCCTATGTAAATATTTTCTAGGTTCAGTTTTAGCAAATCTGTTGCTCTCATGGAGACTGTAGAGAAAATATTTGTACTGATTTAGGAATGTGAAGAATTTGCTGGGGAGTGGCTCTTCAGAATCCTAGTGTGGTAAACATGTTTGTGGCTATGATTTGTTGTTGTTGTTTATTTGCTTTTGTTCTTTAATCTGGGCTTTTCAAAATCTTTAGAAAATGTAAGATATTCCCATTTTAGGGTTTAGGCAATGATTCAAATATATATATCTAGTTGTGGAAGGTGTTGAGATAGCCTCAAATAATAGGGTATGGCTTTTGATCATATGAAAGGTGGGTCCCTGCCTGGGAATGCCTCACCCTCCACCTGTTTAGCTCCTATTAAAAGGACTAGAAGGGCTCTGCCAGAGGAAAACAGATGCTCTTCCTGGTGTGGCTTTTCTGTGGCATCTGGTTAAGGGCTGTGCCCTCACACCCAATGGCAGATTTTCTTATTTTAGTGGGAGTAAATCACATTCCTCAACCAGTGGATGAAAAATTCCAGCCATTCCAATTATCCACGCCTATGACCCCTTCTATATTACACAGATCATTGAGTACCAATTCAGTAGACCGAGACTGAAGGAAATCATGCTATGATCTTGGCTCTGCCACTGGCCAGTTTTGTGGCCTCGGGGAGTGTGTCAAGTCTGGGTCTCAATTTCCTCATCTGTAAAATGAAGTAATTAGAAGAAGGGCCCTTTTTGATGACAGAATCTGTGACCTCTAACTGGTAATTTTTATAAATATTCTCACAGGAAAGCTGTGGTTGCCAGAAACTAGAAATTAGTGGGATAAATTAGGTCTAACAAAGGCATCAATTAGTGTACTTCTTACCAAGTTTTAGAGGGCTTCAAGGCCATTGTGGGAATATCTTCGGCAGTATGTGTGATATAGGAAACTTTAGGGTTTATGACTGTGACATTGTCCTCTCACAGAGTGTAAAGCTGTTCAGTAACAATTTATGGATTGATGAATGAGTTTGCCTGATGCCTACTGGTACACATTTTTCCTTTTGAACTTACTCTGGTACTAACCATTTTTCTTTGTCTAAATATGATACTCTTTTCCATGTGTTGGTCACCAGTAATAATGGACTTTACTGCTCGTGGAACCTACCCTTTATAATGCTGGATTGGGCTCTCAAGTTGGGGAGTAAAGGATTTTAAGTTGATGAAGACATTGCCTCTGCTCTCCAGAAAGAAACAAGCAACTAATCATGGAGGCAGAATGAAATAATAGATGTAATCAAAATGAACAAGGTAATGGCGGGTGTGATGGAATAATAAATTAATGATAATTGAAAAATTGGGGAAGGATTCATATGTGAGATGAAGAGGAATCTCTAGGCATTCTAGGCATCTCTAGGAGAAGGAAAATTAAAAGGTAATTTTAAGCAAGGGAGAAGGGCTTTTTGGATTAAAACAGTAGTAGGACTTTAAATATGTGACTATAGGAAGGGCATGGAATATTTGGAGAAAAATGAGTTGACGTAGAGAGACCACTAGGTGGCTATTGCTGCTGGGAAAGCAAGAGATGATGGTTAACTTGGACAAGAGAGTGTTTGTAAGAGTGAAGGAAAGTGAACAGCTTGAGATAGATTTAGAAGATAAAATCAGTAGAATTTGTGGATGGATATCATATGGGGATTTATGGAGAGGGGTATAGATGAATACTAGAGTTTTGGCTCACACAAGTGGGAAAGTACCACCATTCATTATGAAAATAAATACCTAGGGTGTAGAATGCCATGCACTTAGTTTTGAGCATGTAGGTTTAGGCATCTATGTTGAGATGTAAAGCTGTGGCTCTCAGTAATAAGTCATGGTCAAAATGTGTTTGGGAGCCGTCTACTTTTATAGAGTGGTGAAAGCCCTGGAGGTGGATGAGCTCACTTGAGAGAAAACATAGATATGGAAAAGTAGAGTCATGTATATAGGACTGAGTGAGCATTGAGGGATTTGGATGTAGAGGCTGGGCAGAAGATGCTGACAGGCAAAGGAAACAGACCTGGGCATATGCATTGAATGGTTTGAATGTAAAGGAGGCGACTTATGTCTGGATACTCATCTGAGAGAGAGGATGAGGTTATACTGAGTAGGCCATGGTAAGGCAAGAGAATGGCAGAAAGACTCAATCACTGGTGTCATAAAAATTACTCAGCAGTGGTCTTAAAATTACTGGAGATATTTCTCTTTGATTATAGAGTTCACTAAGCTGGAATCTTCATAAAAGCAGGGACCACGTTCCCTTGTTCATTACTGTAACAGCAAGTTCAGGCCTCTGCATAGAAGGCACTCAATACATGACATTGACGAATGCTCAAATATATATATTTTTTACCTCAGATTCTTCAGATACCATATGTTTTCCTTGACTAAAAATATTACCTCTATGCATTTAACTTACAAATGTGTACATCCTGGGTCTGACCTCTCTTCTGAGTTCCAGTCCCAGATTTTAAGTTGCCTGTTAGACTTCTTTACCTGGATCACTTGGAGGCATCTCACATTCAATTAAGGCAAACACTGAACTCAGTTCACATTTTCCACATTCCCATTCTGTCACCCATGCTTTCATCTTTGTTACAGATCTTATAATGGACTCTCTTATAGTTTGTTGTGCACATAAGTATGTGTGCCTGTGTGTGTGAGAGCCTCTGCCTTCCATGGGAGAGTTGCAAATAGTGAAAAAACGCAGTGCTTTCATAGAATCTTTATAGTCCTACTGTGCCTTATGTTGTGCCTTTCATGTAGTCACACTAACAGTTTGGTTTAAATCAGGGTTTGTTAACAAGCCATATAAATTTTTGGACTCTGCCTTTTAGCATGTGAAATACTTGTGAAGATTTCAAAGATGAATAAGAAAAAGTATGCCTACCGAGGTGTATGTATAAAGAAAGTTAAAATTTCGGTTATCCTTGTATGGACAAAGGAAAACGGGATAATTTGATGACAAACCTTCATTTCTGTTGTGGAAGGAGGTGTAAATAAAAAGCCTTCTTTCATGTCTATGAAGTCTTACTCACTTTGGAGGCATTCTAATCATTTCCCTAGTCTGAAAGGACTGAATAAGCAGGAGAAAGAGGAGAGAGTTGGGTTGGAAATATTTTCCCTGTGGTGAGCATAGTTCTAAAGGTCAGTGGGTGGACTGATGCAGTCAGCTGGTGACACTCGAATGGCCTTACCCAGCTGGCATCTGTTCTGATTGATTAGTGCCTCTGTGCTTTAGATTAGAAGTTATTACTGAAATATATGTTTGGCTCACTTTGAATTCTTATTGACCCAAGTAGTTTACATTTCATTTCAATTCTAGATTTTCCATCTCTATTTTATACCTCTGTTGTCTCATGGACTGTTTAAAAACAAATGCTTTTCTTAAGATTCTCCAGAATGTCAGGCCCAAATGTTGAATTTGATCCAACATTCCTTGAAGATTGGGGTTCTAAATTAACACTAAGAGTTTCTGAAGATACATTTTTTAGTTACATCACCAGCTTAATTTATAATATAACCCTTTTCATTCCCAATATATATCTGATACAAATACATCTTCTAGCACACTGATTTTTATTTGCATTTAATTTGGAATATTCTTAGCGCTGTCAAAATCCTCCCCCCCCCCTTTTTTTTTTTAATACAACACATTCTGTCCTTATGGTTGGCAGAGTAACACCATCTGAAAGATAACTACCTCCTAGTCCCTAGAACCTTTGTATATGTGACATTATGTGGTGAATGAGAGTTAAGGTAACATATGAAATTAAGATTGATCAGTTTACTTTAAGCTAGGCAGGTTAACCTGGTGGGCTCAGTGTAATCACAGGAGTCCTTATTTGTGGAAGAGGGAAGCAGGAGAGAAGGTCATACTTGACTGGCCATTGATGGTTTTGAAGTTGGAAGGGACCAATGAGCTAAAGAATGTGAGCAGCCTCTAGAAAGTAGAAAAGGCAAGTTAATGAATCCTCCCTTGGAGCTTCCAGAAAGGAATTCAGCTCTACTCACACCTTGATTTTCACCTAATAAGACCCATGCCAGACTTCTGGCCTTGCAGAATTAGAAGATAATTAATCTGTATTATCACAAACCACTAAGTTTATGGATTAATTGTAACAGGAGAAGTAGGAAACTAGTAGAACATTTATTTATTTTTGTTTGGCTTTATGAATGTCTTGCTTGTTAAATTCTAGGCACCAGGCATTTATAATTTTCCTAGAAAAGTTAGCCTGTTTTTACTTTATATGATCAAGGGCAAACATGTTCGCTTTCATAAAAAATAGTATTTTTTACCTATACAAAAATTGCATAATTTGTTTTGCTATTAAATGTGATTATATTCACTGTTTATCGATTTGTCTATCATTATTATAGAAGTACATTTTAGTATAGCTCACTATATATTTTGATATTGAGGTCACTTCTTACAGCTTACATAACCGTAACCTAACATACTTTTGAGCTGCAAAAAGGAGAATATGTTTGGACATTCTTGTTTGAATGGCTTAGTAGTTATGACATTGGCACTGTTAGGAATGACAAATAGTCATTTCCTATTTGGTTTCTCAGGGAACACTATTTCCTTGGTTGCAATAAAAGTCCATACTGTCTATTGGTTTTCAACTTTTGGAATCAAGTTATAGAGAAAGTATGGTTATCATTACAGAAAAGAATGTAAATATTTGCAGCTTCAATCATGCAGAAGTAAAGGTAGAGCTGACAGAAATGGGAAAAGAAAGGGTGGAAGGTGAGGAAAAGAATAAGGGCTGCCAGATCTTCTTTTACTCCAAGGAATGAAGAGATGCTGTTTGAGATGACACAATAAACACAGTCATTCATTAAAGATATAAAGGTAACCGCTAAAGGGAATAAAAATATTTGAACAAGATGGAAAAGTTGAGGAACTCTAAATTCACTGAGTTCCCATCACTGATTTCAGAAAGTCGAAAGATGATTTCTGAAGTTGATCAGCTGGAACAGTCAGAAATGCTTATTATCTGGAGAAAAGGTATTACATTTTAAAAAAGACTAAAAGATCTAAAAGAGTTGCCTCTGGAGAATACAGAACTGGGCCACTCTTCTGTACCATTGAATTTTCTTAAAGTAATGCTTAACATGGTTTAAAGAAGGGTTGCAGAGTTTTCTGTAAAGATCTAGAAACTAAATATTTTAGCCTTTGAAAGCCACATGCTTCTGTTGCAGCTGCTCAACTCTGAGTTTGGCTGTGTTCCCTTACACTTTTATTTACAAAAGCAGTGATAGGATTTGCCCATGGGTTACAGCTTGCCAGTTCTTAGTTTATAGAGTCAAATAGTGCGAAAAGGCCCATGACAAAAGCAGTGATCAATTGGCCCCCTGCTGCCTAATCCAGTTGCAAAAAACTCTAAACCCTTCACTCTAAACTCCACAGGTTTTTTTCTGTTTTTCTCCATAATTTGAAATAATTTATGAATCAAGGAATATTAGTGTGTTTTTATTTCAAAATATGAATGTATGGCTATTTCTTGGTTTGTCAATTTTAGGCATTCTCTGTTTACATCTGATTAAGATAGTTGAAAATAGTAGCTATTTCTATAACATTTTTCCTCCTCATTTCCTAGAAGTATTGTTAGACTGTTTCCTTAAATGTGTATTCAGTGTTTTCACTATTATAAGAATGCAACTTTTGTTACTTTGGGCCCATAACTATGGTTGCCTTTTGTCTTGTGCAAACTTTTGTTTTTTTGTGGAGTTAATAACTTTATTTGCTTAGTTTTCGTTGACTTTCATGCTTTCTTTCCTTTCTTTTTAATAGTCATATAAAACACCCCTTACCGCAGTCTTCCACCAAGTTAAAACCATCATAAAATCTGTTGATTTTGAACTTCTTCCTAGTAACATTGTTCCTGGAGTCCTTCGTTGTCCTGATCACATCAGGGTTGATTTTTCCTCTAAGCCCTTGCATGGTTATGTTAATTGTTTTCACTATTTTCCTGAGAATTCCCTTCCCATCTCTTGTGTGTGGGGTCCTCTGTTCCCTGGGTCCCTCATTTTGGTGGAGCACATTCTTCCAATCACCTGTCAGGAGTGCCTGGGAGGAGGGTTGGGTGGAAGCCTGGCTTTTAGCTTGCTGTGGTTGGGTGGAGTAGCAAGGTTGGCATGTGAGCCCGTCTTTAGTCTGTTGCCTTTTACAGTCAGCTTTTCTCTATGCCTGATGGATAGAGAGTCTGGATCTTGCTCTTTTTCAGTTTCTCCAGAAATTATATCTCTTGTCTCTCGATGAGTGAGATGGTTGGGGACACCTACCTAGGAGTTTTATCCTTCCTTAAATAAATTTTCCAACAACTTTTATTCACCATTTTCAGCCCCTGCCTTCTACTTTTCATGATATCTGGGGTCTCTAGACTCTGTCAAAGTAGATAGGCTTGTGTTTCATGCTAGCTCTGTTCACTGGCAGGAGCTTGGGTTTGACCTTCCTCCTCCCTGAGAAGTTATTACTTCTTTGCCTGTCCTTTTTCTGTCTTCATTTTGTGCTTTGAGTTATAGATATCTGCTACTTCCATGAAGATAGAGTTTATGGTTCTGTTTTTTAATTTCCTTGTTTGGGGATGATTTTCAGAGAAGGAATGAGATAGTCATAATGACTGTTACTGTGGATGTGTGTGAGCTCATAATTTTTAAAATTACTTCTATATCTGCAATTTTCAAAACAAAGATGGAATTTATTTTCTTACACAAACTAAAAAAGACCCACAGTTATGTCAGCTTTGGGATTGCATTAATGTGTATGCATGAACAAATATATTCAAATATATATGTGCATGTATACAACTGATAGTGTAATATAATCCTTGCAAAACTTTTTCCTCGAGGTTTCATTTTTTTTAATTTTTATCATCTTTCTTTATAAGGTGAATTTTGACCTTAATTTTGTTTTTGTTGTTTGCCTCTGACACAACTGGCATTCCTGCTTGGGGCTTCCCTCTCACTGTACTTATAACTCAGTAGTGTAATGACAGATATATCATTGTAGACAATACTACATCATTTTCCATGTTTTCATCTACCTTCTCGTTTGCTATCCTGAAGTAGATAAGGAGTTACATCCAAGGGAAGCTGGATCACAGTTTGCTAGCAGACTATTTTCTAAAAAGTTTTAGCTAATTGTTTTTGGATTTTCCTGGCCTTTTCCCATATAAAGAATATTTAAATGAAAATGTTTTATTGCCTGCACAGGCTCTTGATATGTCAACATTTTGATTAATGTCAATGAATGTGTCAGCTAATTATGAATCTTAGCTAAGGCACTGGACATGAGGGCAGATGGCCATGGTATCCAGCAATTCTCAAACTGCTTGTGATAGAGGCCCAGATTGTTTTGTTTGATCATCTGTGGCAAACAGATACTTTTATAAAATACAAAATCATGTGCATGGATATTATAGCAATAAAAAATTGCCATAAATTTTAAAAAATGCTTACTTCCAATTTTTGAATTTCTTTTGCTGCAAATGAAAAACAGTTTCATGGATTGCATTAGCCTACAGACTACATTTTGATCACAGGCATAGAGGAAACATTGGGAAGGGCGGTTCTTTCCAGCCGAATTTTTGATGTGTCCAAAACTTGCCTACCATTCTGGTGCTTCTCTTTCTGGGCCTTTTGCTCACTTCCTGCAGACTTTTTTCTTTCCCAAGCCCAGAGGGTCTCTTTGCCCTCCTAATTGCTCATTAGCTCCTTGTTTTGAGGCATTATGCAGACTAGTAACAACCACCGGCACTGTTTATTGTACATCTGTTGTAAGAAGAGTGCAGTGTCAGATGATGGGATTGCAGTAACATACACATCAGAAATGGCTCTGCCTTTGGAAAGTAATAGTCTGTGCCAAGAAAGAAGCTACATGTATGTATATATGTGTATGCCCATGTATGTGAATGTATGTGAATATGTAATGAGTTTCACAATCTCGTGAGGGTAGAGGATATTGTTCCCATTTATGAGTGGTAGAGCTTGAATTTCAGCCCAGTCTTACTTAAAGCTCATACTTTTTCCACTAAGCATTTTGGAGAGTATGCTGAATTATCCTCTTAATGTGGGACATGCCCAGCCAGACCTGCTGTGCTGTACATCAGCAGTTTGGAAGGAAACATCTGAGATGCAAATAACATGTAAGTCCCTTCTTCCTCCTTTCTGGAAGTAAAGTCGTTTAAAAGAAAGGGTTCCTTTAAACATATCTAATGATGATGTAAAAGCTAGCAGAATTTTAGTTCATTTTGTAGAGTAAAAGTGTTACTTGGTGTGGTGCAAGATACCCTTGGCAAGGGTGGAGAGGCGGTTACTACCACTTGGCAATTTTGCATCTCCACCAAGTGTATTCAACCTGACAAGTGAACTAGAAGGGTTCCTTTTCTGAGCTTTGACTTCTTTTCCAAATGACTGCAATGGAACTTGGCCAGGGGCACAGCCAGTTGTTAGAAGACCTGCCTCCCCATCTCCTGTCTGCCACTGACTTGCCTCAAGTCTGTGCTCAAATGTCACTTTTTCTCTGAGGCCTGGCCTGACCCCTTATTTAGAAATACAAACTGCCTGTACTCCCCATCCTCCACATTCTATTCTATTTTATCTCTCAAATCACTTATCACTTACTGATACATCATTAACTCGCATATGTGTTTTGTTTGTTAATTATTTGTCTTCTCTCCTCACAAAAATTTAAGCTTTATTCCTTCCAAGGGCTGCATTTTTGTTCTCTTATTTTCTTCCCAGACGTTGCAAGAACTCAACACATGTAGCAGAAATGACTGCCATTGACCTGTAGTCCAGGGAGTTCTGCTTCTCCCATGCTGCCCTTGGCTATATCAAAAGATCTAGGTCTCAAGATTTGAGCGTTTACTCAGTATCAGTAAATTGGCTTTCTCTGTTAAACCATGAGTCCCTCCCTCTATTTCCTTGTCCATTCTGTTTCTCATTATCTTCATTTGTATGACAAATACATCATGAATGTCAGAAGTAGTAGTTTTAGGTGCTGGGGATATGTAAGTGAAGAAGATAAATGAAGTTTCTGAATCATGGCACTTACATTCCAGTTGGGGCAGACTAAGTCATAAGATTAACAAATAATTGAATAAAATAAGGATAACATGATATTGATAATTTATGATACTGGCAGGGAATCAGCATTAGTTTGAGAGGTCAAGAAGTGTTTCTCTGAGTAGGAGATAATTGAGCTCAGCTCTTCCTATTTCCTTCTCTGCATTCGCTGTGTTCTTTTTAGCTATACCTGTGATCCATCTGCAGCATTCTGGAGGAATGAAGTTGTTGGAGAAACACAGCTAACAGTAGCAGGCAGTATTATCCCCAATCCTTTTGAAGATCAGTGGCAAATAATGCCTTACTCTTCCTATTACTGCCACACTAAAAAGAAGTTTTATAAACAGTATGAGTGGGGGCCAGGGGTGGGTGCAGTGAAGTTGATGAGGTCTCTATGTTTATCTTATTAAAGTTATTTTACAAACACTGCCACCAGTACCTCTTCTGGAATAAATTAAAATTTCTCCTTTCTATGTCTTAATCTTTTCTGTGGTGCAGCCATAAAACTGTTCAACTAACGAGCTAAAGGCCATGTTGTTACTTGTAAAATGCTTTCAACCTTCCTCATTCATTAGTATACACAAAGATATACAAATTGGCAGACAGTATCTGTCGAAAGTATTCTTTGGAGTTCGCATACAAAGATGTCAACATTATAGCACCAAGAAAGTTTGGATTGGAGATATTAAGTAAACTGTGCATTGTACAAATTTGCATTTTCAAATTTATTCTTCTTAATATTCATTTTGCAGCAAAATACTTTTTAGGGCTTTATAATGGAAGAATTATTCTAAAAATTAATAGCTTGCTTTTCTCTTTGGATAGATGGCTGCTTCCACTTTTTAGCTGTAGGCTTTGAATTCCTCTGGACCACACAAGTTTCTAAAATCTTGGCATCCAGGGTTTTGGATTGTAAAATTTCATTGGAAACAAATAATGGAAAACAGGATTTAAAAAAAAATCAGCTGTTTTCTTTAAAATCATTTTGAGTCATTGTTTTTCAATATTATTAAATTAGTAATGGTTTAGTGTTTTACGTCTTTCATACTGAGAACTGTTTTTAAACAGATTAAATATATTTAATCTATTTAAATATATTTGCATCAATTATACATTAAATATATTTAAATTTTTTATTTCAGAATTTAACATTTAATTTTCCAGATATAACTTCAGTTTTGTGATTATAGTGCATATAAACCTGAAGATTTATATAAGGCATATACTTTCATGTATTTAAGAGTGAGCCTTCAACTCACTCTTGGATTTGTAGGAAAATGAAATTTCTGTATTCTTATAAAGACAGTGTCTTGAGATGGTATAGACAATACATTTGGAAATAATTAAAATTTGTTCTTCATTTTAAAAAAAGCTCTGGATATCTGGACCTTTTTTCCTGAAATAAATTTAGATTAATCCTAAAATGAAAAATGAAACTTTAAAGCCCCTTATATAAAGAAAACTGCTGAGATTTTGGTTACTTCACAAAGCTGAATGAAAACTGACATGAGGTATTTAACGTTCCTTTAAATATTTAGCTGATATGTGAACTAGGAAGTGAAATATATGTCTCAATACTTAACTATTTTTCTACTTGAAAAAGGGAATAAGTATTATTAAAATTTAGATTGTGAGATAACATAGGAAAAATTTCCTGGGCTTGTTGTTGCTTTTATATTGCAATTATTATGTTTAGAATTACACATCAGAAGAAAACAACTATTAATACTTTTTCTATGGCTTAACCTTTATTAAGTCCTACTGGTTTATACTGGTTCCCTCTGTTTATAATAAGAGGCCTGTTCTTGGTGGTCTCTGAGCCAGTGAGTTCCTTCCAGTCTTTGAACTTACAAATTTACTAGTCAAGACTTGAAAATTCCAAGTTTTTTAGGGGGGAATGGGGGGAAGGTTGGAGGAGAATTATTTTAGAGTGAGAAAGCAGTCTATTCAAAAATAATGTTCTAATATAAAATTCTCAGCCTTTTTTCTCTCTATGAAAGTATTTCTTTTATCATGGAGATGAAAGACCTTTTTCTCAAATTTGTTCATAAATTAATGAATTTTCAGGCTACATGGCAGAGCACTAGAATAACTGGTAGATTGGAGAATTCAAAACATGTTTTGCTTAATAGACTTTCTGATTGGGGAGGCACAGTAACTGTGGAATTCTGCAGAACTGCTGAATCTATTATTCCTACCCTACAGCAGAGATTTCCTCTTTCAAAAGTTAAAAGCCCTAAGGATCTTTGAGGTTCTAGGTGCTATAGGTCTGAGAATTGGAAAGGATCTTCAGGATCACAGATTTTCCACTTCTTACACTGTAGTGTCCTTGAAATATGCCTAGTTAACCTTTGTTTCACTCTTGACAGATGTAGAGAGCACATGTTTTTACCATACATCCCGTTCTACTATTAAGATTATTCTGTTTGAAAGATCTTTCTTATGCTGAGTTTCAATCTACCTGTCTATTGTCTGTGTATCATTTCTGGAACAGCACAGAAAAAGCCAAATCTTTCTTGTATGTGGAAGTCTTTTAGTTTGATTGGAGATCTCATATGGTCCTTTAACTTTTATAAATTCATGTGTGAGAGTTCAGCCAAAGAAAAATGGGGATCTTCAGCAGAATTTGGATAGCATGGCTAATTTAACTTGTATGAGCAGTGAGCCTGTATCTCAGAGTAAGCACAAAATCAGAGTCTCCGCTGTTACGTCTGTTGCCTCAGTTCTCATGTACTTATTTATGGCAGTGAGTCTAAGTGTTTAAGATAAAAACTTTTTCATAAAATATGATCTCCAACATAATCCAGATACTTCTGGTGCTTAACTGAAAAGACAATGAAAACTCCAAGCCTAGATTAAAAACAAGCAGATGTTCACTTCCAATGTAGTGTCTGCCTAGGGGATTTTTAGGAATAATTTTAATAATAAGCAATTTTTACCTTACCTGATAACTTTAAGAGTTATCAGGTAAAATATAGTTCTATCTGTAAAATATAGTTCTATCTTTGAAATAGCAAAGTGTATTCCTTTTTGTCCTCCAATTTTGACAAATTAGTTCAGCTCACTCATCATAAGATGTGTTTCCATCTCCTTTACCTTTGTGGTTACTGTCACATGGGTCGTTTCCAGTTGGTTAATGATTGTTCCTTGAAATTTAACAAAATACTCTAAATGTAGTGGGACCACTTTGGCACAGAATGAGGATTCCTTATTCTGTTCTCACACAGTACTTGTATTAAGATGGTAATAATACTATTTTTAGCAGACTCATCACTGTTGACTCATTAAAGAATGTGGTCAGCAGCTAAGCCTCTCCTGGACATCTTAGAAGAAGCTACATGTTCTGTTGGTAGGATAACCTGGCCTTTCCATCTTCGGGAACTTCTACATTCCTTTTGTTTTAGGATTTGTTCTTATCCTTCTAAGGAAACTAGACTCTTACTCAGAACAGCTTTTTGGTGGTCTTCATTTGTTTAGCTGTAGAGATGGCATGCGCAAACGGAACAATTAGGTATTTCAGTTTGAAAAAGTCACATCTTTGGAAGCAAAGATATTTTCATGTTTATGTAAACACCTTGGAAGCATATCACACATACAGAAAAGTACACAAGTAAGTGTATGTAGTGAGAACTCTCTTGCTCTCTGAACCCCTCACAGGACTTGTAACTTGTGATGAGGGGTGGCTTCTTTGCAGCTGAGCCCAAACCCATTGTGGGACGGGGATCCTGCATGCTGGTGAGCAGATGCATGAGCTGGAGCACGTACCTCCTTTAGGTGGTGGCAGGACTGAACCCAGTACCAGCCTGTGGTAGTGTCCAGTGCTTGTCTGCAACCTCTGGAGCCCCAGAGGGTGTGTGTTACAACCAGGACCCTTTTAGGTGTTGCCACCCACAGACAGCTAAGTGTTAACCAGCTCCGTAGAGAGTCAGGGTGACATATACCCTCTCCTCTTGGTATCCAGTTCTTGTCTAGCTTCCGGGAAGAATCAGGTCACACAGACTTGAAGGATGGTGAATGCAGAGGTTTTATTGACTGACAGAGGTGGCTGTCAGTGGAAGAGGAGCTAGAAAGGGGATGGTCCAAGAAGAAAGTGACCTTTCCTTGAAGCCCGGCTGACTCTGGCCGGGCTCGTCTCCGAAGTTATGTGGTCAGATGTTAAGTCATGTCTGTTCATAGTCTCTGATGCTCAGTTGCTTCTCCTCTCGACATGTTGCTTGTGTCGCAGACAGCTGAGGTCTGAGGTTTATATGAGCACAGGATAGGGGGATTGGGTGCGCCCAAATGTAACATTTGAGCAAGAAAACAGGGATAACTGTTCTCACTTAGGGCTGCAGTTTTGAGGCTTGAGGGTGTGGTCTTTGCCAGGAAACTGCCCTTTTCTATCCAGTATTTCCCTACTTCCTGTCAGTATCACTAACATATAGATCAAGAAATAAAACATTGCCCTAGAGGCCACTTCATGCCTCTTTCTCTCACTGCCCTTCCTACTCACAAGGAGTAACCAGTCTCCTGACTTCTACATTGTGAATTAATTATGCCTCTTTTGAGCTTGTTATGCATATAATCATAAAGTATGTAATTTTTTTTGTATTAGGCTCTTTTTATGCAATTCCATGTGAGGTTTACTCATGTTGCCACATAAACTTGGAGTTTGTTCATTCTTCTTGCTGCATAGTATTCCATTGCATGGACATAATACCATTCATAGAATCTATTAGTTATGAATTTGAGCTATTTCCAGATTTTGGGGTATTAAAAATAATCTTGCTATGAATATTCTGTGTGTCTTTTGGTTAGATATATACCTAGGTTTGGTTAGGGAACAGTAAATTCAATTTCATTATTGTTTTTGTATTAATCATATTTCCTATATTGTTCATTTTGATAAGTTGTATTTTCCAAAAAAATCATTCATTTTATAAAAATTGATAAATTTGTAGGTCCAAGGATTTTAGAATAGCGTCTTCGATATCTGTAGGATCTATACTGGTTTTGTTTTCTTTGTTCCTTCCTGATATTGGAAATTTGTTTTATTTTTCTTGATTGGTTCTGCTATGTATTTACCAGTTTTGTCAAGAGTTTCATAGAACCAACATTGATTTTTATGTATTTTTTTATTTCATTGTCTGTTGCTGTTTACTTTCTTCACCGTCTTCAGATTTGATTAGCTGTTCTATTTCTAGCTTTCTGACTAGCTTATTTTCTTGTTAATATGTGCATTAAACATCATAAGTGACACATTAGAAACTGATCTACCTGCATTCCACACACTTTCGCTATTTTAATTTTTAAAAGTATTTTCTTATTGCCTTTATTTTTCATCTATGGATTATTTGGAATGATATTTCCTAATTTCCAAACAGCTGGGCATTTTCTAGATATCTTTCTGTGGTTATTTATACTGGAATTAGAGAACACATTTCAAATGATTCCAGACTTTTGAAATTTGGTACACAATTCATGTACACTTATAAAGTATTTTCTAATCTTTTTGGTTAATCTGTGTGTGTGTGTGTGTGTGTGTGTGTGTGTGTGTGTGTGTAAAACAAATAGGCTACATTAGTTACTGTGTCAGTTAGATGATTTATATCTTTCTCATTTTTTTTTGTTTTCTATCAAGTCTCCTAATTTCTGTTCTTAAAATATTAAAGATCTATTCATTTTGACAGTGTATTTTATTGAAGTTATATTATTGGGTACATACAGATTTAGCATTGTTATCTTTCGGTAAGATTGATCCTTTTATCATGATTGAGTATCCCACTTTATTTATATTTCTTTCTTTGATGTCTCTTTTATCTGATACTAGGATTAGTATAGCTATACCAACTTTCTTTTGATAAGATCATAGATTTTTAGATCTGGAAGGAAATACATGTATGGACTAATTCTCCCTCATTGCATATATAATTAAACGTTTATAGTTCTGTTGAACTTGCCTGGAGTTACTTTCAACCCAGCATAAAAACTCTGAGTCCCATTCTAGTTCTGCTGAATTCTTTGGAAAAACACTGTAGTTAATTCAAACAGCCTCAGCCCATGTTCTTCTCCTAGGCTTTTCTCCTGAAGTTTATACTTGGTTAATCTATTTTAGGAAGGTGAAGGTGTGTTCTGAAGCCAATTAGGCTGGTTCATAATAAACTCTATATTCATTACTGCCTTTTCAGGCTTGATTCTTTCCTTTTAGGTGTTAGTGCTGCTCTGCTAGGCTTTGCTTGGGCATCTTTCCAAAATTCTTGTTTTTCCCTACATTGCTGTGTGGCTGGCTACCCAGAGGCTCTTGTTATCTGTCTGCCCCAAACAGTCTACAGGCATTCTCTGCCACCTTCTCCTTCCTGGGTGCATTGTGGGGCATCTGATATCCTCTCTATTCTTAGCAATAAGATATTTTTCCACTGTTTCCCCAACTCCTAAATCTATGATTATGAAGATTATGTTTTGAAGGCTTCTCCACTTAATTCTCATTTATGAAGCATGGGACAGACCCACTTAAGCAAAGAATTTGGGGCCTTCCATTGTCACCCCCTGTGTCTCTGCATTTTGACCTCTATGTGGTGCATCATGGAAAAGGCCATCAAGTCTCCAGCCTCACTAATGATGATGTACCGGAGACCCAGAATAATGGCAACAGGCCTGCATCTATATGCTTATGCAGGGATAGAAATGGACCTGATTCCCTGCCTGATTGCTTGGTAATTGTGCTTTGTATTAAGTTATTTAATAACAAAATATTTTCTGTTTAAAAGCTACCACCTTGGCTTTGCTTTTCTACTTATTCAATATCTGACCTGGGGAAAGTTAATTCACCTACCTTGGTCTTCTCATCTATGAAATGGATTAATTGTTTTATGAGGCTTTTGAGGATAAATATGTTAATCGTATAAAACGCATAGTATCTATAGTACCTGACCTATAGGTGAAGTCTCATTTTGTGGATATGTGCCACCAAATTCATGTGAAGTTAAACTATATAAAGAAAATTCTATTTTGCTGTTACCTTCCATTTAACCATTGCTGTTGTGTTCCAGTGGGTCAGATTATTCTAGTAAAAACATTAAGCCACGAGAAAACCAGTTACATGTTGAGCACTGTAATTAATGTAGCCCTTCTTCAAATACTGGCTTTTCCTTTACAGCGCTCTCCTCACTTTGGGACCTTGCTGCCATTGCAGGCTGCTTTTTCCTTTCTTGTGCCACAAGCATCTTACTTGGGACCCTCCAAGTTTTCCCTTTCTTGTGATTACTGGCATAATCCCAGTTCTTGGGAGTCACAGCGTGATAGTATCTGGGTTGCCAGTCTACTCCTTTAGGTATTACAGATAATTTTTTTTAATTGTACTTTAGGTTCTGGGGTACATGTGCAGATCATGCAGGGTTGTTGCATAGGTGCTTACATGGCAAGGTGGTTTGCTGCCTCCATCCCACCGTCACCTATATCTGACATTTCTCCCCATGTTGTCCGTCTCCAACCTCCCCAACCTCTGCTGTTCCTCCCCTAGCTCCCCCAAACAGACCCCAGTGTGTGATGCTCCCCTCCCTGTGTCCCTGTGTTCTCACTGTTCAACACCTGCCTATGAGTGAGAACATGCAGTGTTTGGTTTTCTGTTCTTGTATCAGTTTGCTGAGAATGATGATTTCCAGATTCATCCAAGTCCCTACAAAGGACATGAACTAATTGCTTTTTATGGCTTCATAGTATTCCATGGTATATACGTGCCAAAATTATTGTACTTAAAACATGGTTAATGCAAATTTTCTAACGCATAAAGTAAAATTTCATGTCATCTACTCACAGTAAAGGTCTTTTGGTGCTGTTAGTATTAATGCTTACTTGGAATAATTTTTACATTTGATCATTAAAAATACTTTATAACTGTCTTCTTCCTGTAATACATGTGTTTTTGTTTTGCTTTCCTTTTGCAATTCATTCTCATAAAATAGTTGCAGTTTAAAATTTTCAATAGTATTTAAATTAACTATTTTATGTTAAAAGAGATATGATAATGTCATAAGTGGAGAAAACATAATTATAACATTATTTTTCAATACCTTAATAATCCTAGGAGTATAAGTAATAAGACATTACACAGCAAAATGAACATATATATTAGAGATATTTTCAAAATAATTTAAAAGTTATGTGTACACAGATATTTGTGCAATGTAAAGGTAAGTTAAATGTCATAATCAAAAAAAGTACAGTAAACTTTTGCCAGTGATGATATGAACCAGAACACGTATGTGAACACCTTTTCATATCTGATAAATTTTATTCCTGATGGCAGCAAAACCAAGTAAATGAAATGCAAAATGTTGACTGCAGTATCATGGTTGAAATTTTTACATGCATAAAGGAGTCAGGATGAATGTATGGTCTTATGATGGCTGTAGGTTGCTTATGTACATTTTTAAGTGGTTGATAGCACCATGGCCAAAATCCCATGGGGACAGAATCACAGTTGGCATGAACTATGGTTTATTGACTTCCTCCCCTCCTGCCAGATGTGTAAAATATTAACCCTGAGACTGATTTCCTATGGCTTGTCTGTTTTTGTTCAGGGTTCAGCGTAGGTGTGTGTGCATCATTAGCACACTCTTTTCTTCTTTGGACTGTATAAAATGGCAATATCAATGTGGAACAGGGAGTTCAAATTGGAGTCTTTCCATATTCTGACACCATGTTTTCCACTTAAAATTTTTTGGTCAAATATAGAATTCCAAAATCTATCAAGATACTTTTTTACTTGATTTTGTTTGAACTCTTTTGAATCAAATTAGAGAACTGTGTCTTAGTTTCAACTCCGGTGTCTTGTTTTCCACAATGTCTGGGTTCCCTGGAGTGTGCATAAGGGAGGAGCAGATGTGACGTAACAACCCTGTCTTGCTGACGTTTGTTTGATGTTCCCTTTGCCACGATCAAATCCTATCTCTTGCTTTTTTTGAGTTACTGTCATTTTAAATTAGGACTCCTTGGGTTTCTGTTTTCTGTGTTTCTATCTCTAGGCAGGAAGAAAGGTTTACTTTAACTTACTTCTGTTGTGAAAGATAATTGTTTACCTCTGTCTTAGGTGATCTGCTTTTACAAACTGAACATGAGAAAAAAGCAAATAATAGATGCCTGCTTTTAAGTACAAATACAATATAAAGAAAACTCTTTACATTACTTTTTATAAACGTGGTTAAAATCAACAGATTTCATCTACAGAGCGGTAATATATCAAAAAAACAACTCATTGGAAGTTTATGTAAATTAACTAAATTGAACTCTTTTTATAAGCAGGCTGTTTTTTTTACAAGGAAAACCTAATACTCTATATTTCAGTCAGAAGTCTTG
Source organism: Cheracebus regulus (assembly GCA_963574635.1). NCBI lineage: Eukaryota > Metazoa > Chordata > Mammalia > Primates > Pitheciidae > Cheracebus > Cheracebus regulus. Next base: position 7,564 of record CAUYQU010010618.1, on the reverse strand, counting down.
GGTGGATTTGGAGAAATATGTTGCTTGTGGCATGGCCATAACAAAAAAGATTTAATTCCCAAATATTGCTAGGGGAGAGCTCTCTAGTCCAGTGGCCATTACATAGTTTTCTGTATGCTAGGATCCTCCCTTTTTGAAATCTGGCCTGTTATACTTGGGTCATCTTTTACAGCACAATTACTTTGGGGTGGCAAAGATCTCTGGTTAAAGAATCTGAATAATGAGAGTTCTGTGCTTTTCTTACCTGATTATACTCCCACTGCTCATATCTTTGAGATCTCCGTCTGTGCCACAGAGTCAGGCATTTAAAGTTTCCTAGTAAATTGTTAGGTGTTTGTACCTATAAACTCAGTATTAGAAGTAAACAGAACTCCTTTTATTTTACTTGGAATTCAATACTCAATGGAAAATTTAATTTTGAAATGCCCAAAGCCTAACTGAGGAGAATTCCTTTAGATTTTTTAAAGCCTATCACTTTACCAAGTTGTATTACTGGAAAGCTATGTACTTGGGTCACATTTTAGTAGCTTTCCAAATAGATACCTTAAAAATTTTTTGTTTAATAGTATGCCATTACCTTTTATCAGGGGTCAGCTAACGAGAGGACTGTATGTCATACAGCCGACTGTATGACAACCATTTTTATTAGCTTTTATGAAACTGAAATTGAATTTCGTGGGTTACATTAGTTCTTATCCTTAATAAAGATTCATATGGTAAAGGCTGAGAGCTTTATCCTAGAAGAACTTCCATCTTTCTTTTTTAACAAACTGGTATCCGTTCCTTTATCGGATACCAAGTGTATCAGTGCTCAAAAGTTTCCCACTTTGAGGGGCTTTCTAAGACTCACAAACCAAACTGATTATAGCTTGGGTATTCTGGTAAAACCTTACTAATGTTTTTCTTCACTTCCTTCATTGGTTCCTGTTCTTGTCCCATTGCTATAATAGTCAACTTTCATAGCTCTCCTGGAAAGAGGCAGTACATAAGTAACTGAGCTAGATTATTCAATTCTAAATTCTAGAATCAGAGTAAGCAGATTTTTAAAGTAAGCAGCTTTTTAAAAAGCAATAGTCGAAAATCTCTTAAAGTACTACCCCAACTCAGTGAATTTCCCATTCAACTCTGAACACAGTTTGAGTTGCTGCCATGCCGCAGGAAATGGCAAGCAGGGCTGGAGCTCCTGCTCTGTACATCACTGCATACCTCAGAGGGAGGCTGCCTGCTGAGCATGGAGATTTAAAAAGGTGAAGAGGTTGGTGGTTACCCATTCCATTTATATATTTTGTAGTGATAGTGATTACCATCACAGATTCTGCCTTTGTGGGTTTTTTTTTTCCTATGGCTTTGGAATCTCTTTGGACTTTTATTCCTAGTTTCAGAAAGTATCCTCAAGAAGATCTTTCTTTTCCAGAGTATTCTTGGAATAACTTGAGTTGTAGGTTATAAAAATTCCCTGAATATGTTTTTCAAGCAGTTTATTTTTGCATTACAGTTTACCTCCCAGGAAAATTGATGAAATATGTATACTTTTATTCTCAGATTTAATTTAAACAGAATAAAAATGTCAAATATTTTTCCAAATTAATAACATTTGTTTTTGGTGTTTGAAAAATTTATTACTAGAGCATATTCTTAACAAGTCAATTTATGTCTCTTAAAATTAAAATGTATTTAAGTTTTTAACATAGGTTGGGTCATGAAACTTGTTGTTTGTTCTACCATAGGGTCCTGGTTACTGGGTGAAGATTCATCACTTAGAATATACAGATGGAGGAATCCTGGATCCAGATGATGTCCTGGCAGATGTTGTTGAAGATAAAGACAAGGTAGATAACTCTAAAAATGTGCCTCTTTGTTTTCCTCTACAGAGCTGCATGTTTTCACGAGACTGAAATCCTTAACAAACTCATGTGTCAATTATTATTAAAAGATACCATCTGTTCAGGTTTCACCTGCACAGCCCATAAATCAAAGTTCTTCATCAGATGTTTGGAAAAACTTCGTTAAGGTTTGGGAATCTGTATGTGTTAGCCTAATTAGCAGACACTTCATTCCCAAGAGCTCCTGATATGTCTTAATAAATTAGTGTCATACATGAGGCTGTTGGAATTATCATTGTCGTTGCTGGCTCTGTAGTTTATTCCTGGCCCTTGCTAAATATCCAACTAAATGTCTGAGGTGTGAATGTGTTTCAAAGTAGAGAATACAATGGGGCAGAAAGTTTTATGAAGAATTATGGTGAATATTTTTCTTAAAGGAGCTGGCAAGCAACTATCTTGAAAGATAGTCTTGTTTTCGTCGCTACAGTAAAGGATGCTAAATTGAATAATCCAAAAAGGTTGATCATGTTCTGCCACCTATTTGGGAATAATCCAGTGGCAAATATGTTGTTTTAATGAGAATTTTCTTCTGAGACTACACAGAGGAAGGCGTGAAAGCGTACTGTTTCACTGCAGTACACAGGATTATTGCTGTTGAGACACATTTAATACTACAGGTTGAGCTCCTGTCATCAATGGCTAATGTGTTTTCCAAAACTGAACTTCAACTCTGTCAGAGAGATCTTGCTTTCAAAGTTTCTTCTATCGTTTATCTTCGGTGCTGTTTGTATTAGGCTAATTTATATTTGTAAACATGTTTCTCTGTATTTTCCCTGTAATCTCAGGGTGTGTGTGTATTTTACCTAACTGGACTGGAATATAAATAAGTTTATTAAACTCAGGTAAAATTTATATTTTTCTTTTTCCATAAGATCTTTTCAGACTGTTCAACTTATATTAATCTTTGCAGACATTTTATACATTTACTTTTCATATTTCATTTTGTAATTGAAACCTGTTTTGCTTTATGTTATTAGTGATTTTATAGTCTTATTTAGGGAGATAACTAACTAGGTTTTGTAGTCTACTTAGGGAAATAACTAGATAGCTAAATAAACCTAGTTATCTCCCTGAATAGTGTCTAAGCTCCTAGTGGACATGGACTGGGAGATTTTTGTATGTTTCTTTTTGTTAATAGTATCTGGTATAACATCTTACAGAAACTTGATTCCCAAAGAATACTTACTGAATTAATGAGTGCAAAAGAAAGTTTGACTTTCTGTACTTGACTCTTGTATATAATTTTGATATGTACTTCCTGATTACTTCATTGGTTTCAGGGTAAATAATGTATTATTAACCTTCAGAACCCTGAAGAAGGGTTTTTACTTACCCTCACCCCCGCACACACACCCCATTTCACTTTCTGCTTCTTCCCTAGGGATCATCTTCTTTCTTTGAATAATCTAGATATTTGAGTTGTTGAGTAATGTAGAAGGCAGTTCCTGTCCTAACTTTCACTGATATCCAGAGCATTAAAATGAAAGGCCAAAAATGGCAAGTTTAGGAAGGGCCAGAAGAAAATGTCTCACCCCGACTTCATCTAGTACCTCATTACTGGAAGGATGAGTCCTTGAACAGTGCCTAGGGAAATAATTTGTCCTTTAGAGCTCTTATATTTGAAACATTCTTTTAAACTATCTCAGCAGTGAAGTTTATAACCATAATCTACTTACTAGACACAAAAACAGCTTTATTATATGTCATCTCTGTTTTAATGGGTCTCTACTACCATTACTAAATAAGGTAAAAAAGTGAGATGATCAGTTAATATCCTAGCCAAGGATTAGTACTGCTTGGGTTCAGCTTTAACCATTCTCTTAATGTACTTCATTATTTTTATGTGATGCCTAATTGGTATTGTTCTACAGAGTTTATGAGGATTTATACTTTCGGTTTGCCAGGAAAAAAATTATGCTGCCATTTCTTCCTTTTAAAAAAATGTAAGTGAAAAAAAGAATTACATATTTTTCTGACATTCCCTTGGTAATCTTAAAATTTCCTTATAGCCCATATGTCTAGTGTGGAAAGGAAGCCCTGCCAAACTTTATTCTACCATACTTTTTGTCAGTTTAGATTAAGAAGTAACTATAAATGATATTTTGTGGATGTTTAATGACATATCAGTCTCACCCAGGATCCTTTGAGGCAATATTGAGATTAGACAAAATAACAGTTCACCTATTTGCAAATTGGCTACCTAATAATCTTTGGCATTTAAAATATGGATAGAAAGTCCAAAGAGGCATGGATAGATGCACATAATCATTGTGATAAAGCCAAAATATCTCACCTCCTAGGAAAGACTCTCATTTCAGGTGAGAAATTGCATTGAGGAACTGTTGGTCTCCAGTTGCAAAGGATCAGGTGGGAAAAACAAACTTAGAAAGCAGGGAAGGCTGGGCCATTTAGTGTGTGGAAACATCGTCCCATATACTTCAGTAATGGTAGAAAGTAGAGGTTAAATGACATTCTACTTAAAATTAGAGAAGGATCTAGCAAAGTTCAGCCAGTGTTCTTAAGAAATGACTTTTAAAACTTGTGCCTTATTTGATTTGTCTTTGGTCTTACCTCTATTATAGTGCTTGGCACATACATGGTGTCTCTAGGAGCTTTGGTTCCATTTGTGTTTTTATACTTGCTTTTCCAGTAAAGCTTCCATGGGAACCAAGTCTTTACTGTATTACACTCTTTCCATCCTATAATATGTCAAAGTATTGGAAGAACTTTGGATGTCCAAAGTATTATCGGAACAAATTTGGAATGTTGCATGTTATGATAGCTGTTTGTATAAAATTTTGTGCTCAAACTTAATAATTATCTGGTTGTGACAGTTATTCTCAAGATTCTTCAGTTTGTCTATCAGTCTGATGATTCAAGTTCTTTGAGATAGATATCTAAGAATTATAATTTTACCTTAATGTCTCTTCTCTGGTTGCTAAAGGCTACCAACTTAGTTTACCCAAAGTAACAACCTAATCATTGAGTACTAACAATGGCCTGGAATGTCTTTGGCCCTTATGCATTCTATTTTATTTTAAAGCAATCCTGAAGGCAAGAGCTAGTGTTATCCCTAATTTTAATTTCAAAAAAATTAAAGGAAATTTAAGTAACTTGCCCAAGATCACACAGGTGGTAAATAGCACAATCAGACTTGGGAACCTAGAATTTAAATTTCCATAATCTTACTTCTTTTCTTCTCTGATGTGTCAAGCAGTTTGGTGCTTGTATCTATAATTTCTATTATGAAAATTCATCAATTATAGATTAACATGAACTTTGCTTTTACATAGCCCTCAGCATTGCTAAGAAAAGGTTGGTAACAGACAAAACTGTTAAGTATAACAAAACAATTGAGCATAAAATTTATTATAAATTATTTAATTCAGAATTAATGTGCCATACATATTTAGTATACTTCAACCCTGTTTGCCGATAGCCTGCATTTAGTTTATTATAAGTCTTGTCAGCTGCACCTCTGTTGCTTTCTCTTGCATCGTCTTTTTACTAGGACCCAGATTACTCAGTTCAGATACAGTTTAATTTCAGCTGGATTCTGCAGACTACACTTGACGTCTAACCATCATATGCAGTTACAAAGAAAAACAAATTTGTATTCCAGTAACTACTTTCTTGAACCAAGTATAGACTGTGCTGTTTTCAGTAGGCAGAATAATGGCTCCCAAAGATGTCTATGCCCTAATCTCTACAACCTGTGAATATGAATGTTACATGGCACAGGGGCTTTGCAGATGTGAGTAAGAATCTTAAAATGGAGAGATTATTCTGGATTATTTGGATGGACCTAGTGTAGTCACAAGTATCCTTATAAATGAATGAAGAATGCAGGAGAGTCAGTATGAGAGAGATAGATGTGAGAAAGACGCACCCAGCCAATGCTTGCTGTGAAGATGGAAAAAGATGCCACCCATGAAGAATGTAGGTGACCTCTAGACACTGGAAATGGTAAGGGAATAGATCCTCCCCTAAGCCTTCAGAGAGAACACAGTCCTGCTGACATCTTGATTTTAGCCCAGTGAGACTCATTTCAGATTTCTTACCTCCAGAACTATAAGATAATAAATTTGTGATGTTTCAAGCCACTATTATTGTGGTAACTTGCTACAGCAGCATTAGGATACTAATAAATATGCTGCCTCTTTGTCTATTTAAAACTTTTAAAGTGGTGTTAGTATTCTCAAATTTCATGTTGACTTGAAATGCCTCGTAGTTCAGATGGGTTTGTTGTTCTTTGTGTTCCTCCCAAAGTTTGTCACAAATGATTCTCAGTTTATTGGCTGAGCCTTCACTCTTCGAGACATAATCTTTATATATCTCATTATGCTGATGCCTTCCATAGTGTAGAAATTATTTTAAAGTAACAGTCAAACAGCCTTGTTCAGTTACCAGTTTTTCACTGCAGTATGTAAAGGTCCTAAGAAGTCTGAAGACTGATGCTTAGTAAACCACTGCAAAGCTTAATGTTCCCTTCCTAAGTTGTTTTTTTCAAACTGAGCATGTGAACTTCTGAGTATTAAGCTTTTTAAATGATTATTTTTCTTGTTAATTGCCATTATTAATTTTTGGCTTGGTTATAGAAGACAACTGCAATATAACATAAAAATATGGCAGTCTATAACTTCTATTGTATAAACTGAATTACTGCCATGGTTTCATTAAATATACAAAAGTAATACTATATTATATAGTAAAGTAACATGGAAAGATGCTTCTGTTCTTGACTAGATTTTGCCTATCATAGGGGCTCAGTTTGGAGAGATGCCAGTTGTCTTCAGAGCTTCCAAGTGAATTGCTCACTGGATCATATACAATATCTGGTACTCAAATGTTAAAATTTCAGTTCAGTTTTTTATCTCTTATTATGTGTCCTTGGGCAAGATTCTTCTTCTCTCTGGCCTTGGTTTCCCCATTTGTAAAATGAATATAATATTCTTACAGGGTTGGTATAGGAAAACTAGATAGGTAAACTATATACAATTTTAAGTATTGTATAGCATATACTAAGAACTCAAGTATTAGCTGTTACATTATTGATACTATGGTAGTGCTATTACAGTATTTTTAACCTATGTGTTTTGATGTTACCATTAGATGTTTTTAAGTATTTAAACATCAAAGAAACCATTGTACAGCAGATTTTAACTGCTTTTTAAGCAAAACGTATACCAATTATTTAAAGTTATTAAAATGATAATAAGAAGATACTTGATAATGACAGAACATTTGGATTAATACATTATTTGAGAAATGAAAATGCCAGTATGGTTAAACTGGAAATGAGAATCCTTTTATCAGAACATACTATTTGGTAACATAAGGAGCATTTGGAGATCTAATATGATTTTAAAATGGAGACTGGTTTGCGCAATGCTGCATGAACTAGTGACCTAAAACCAGGCTCTCTATCCTTAAGCCAAATTGCTTTCTGAACACTTTGTTGCCCTCTAGTGGGTCCACAGTTACCTAGAAACCAGCTCACAGGAGCTGCTTCCCGAACAGGATGAAGTATTTGATTCTACTTTATTCGAAAATAATTTTTGCTTTTTTTTTTTTTTTTTTTTTTTTTTTTTTTTTTTTTTTTAATAAAAAAGCATGGGGGGGGGGTTTGGAGTTAGTGTTTTGTTTAAATTTTTTTTTGTTTTGTTTGGGGGGGGTGTGAG
>CAUYQU010010617.1:0-102037 GCA_963574635.1 Cheracebus regulus | reverse complement strand
GAGGCTCAGTCCCGTTTACTCCGCACCAAGAGCCGCCAAGCCGAGGCGCCGGCAAAAAAGCCACGCCAGCCGAAAGGGTCGCGCTGGCGACCTGTGGGGCTCCTCCACTGGGAATGTCCTGGTCCGTGGGCAGCGAAAATTCATTGGTAAGTGTGGCGTCCACTGGCTCTTTGCACTTTTACTGGGAGCTGCAATCCTGAGCTGTTAGTGATCGGCCATCTTGGATCTCTCTCCGAAAGGTGCTTTCTAGGTGTTATTTGATAGTGCTAAAGGTTGTCTTCCAACCACAGGCCATAGGCATCTTTACAACAATGGCTAGTGCTTTGATTGTTTATTTTTCATCACACTTACTGACACTTGACATTATGTTATTTATTTAGTTATCAATTTCCCCCACTAGAATTGCAAATATTGTGAAATATTTCATCTAGTTCACCACTGTATTCTCAATACCTAATACAATGTCTGGGATGAAACAGATAATAATAAATAGAAGTCTTGTTAATTGAACCTTATTCCACCTGCTATTGCCTATACTTAACAGAAAACATCCCTCAGCTCTCAAGGTGATAATTCTCTTTTGAACTTTAAAATATAAACAAAAGCCAAACACCAAATTGAAATGTGTAAAAAAGTACACTACATATAAAGTCTGCCTACCTTCCCATAGTCCAGTCTTCCTTTTTCTTGAGCCTACAAAAGAAGGGGGGAAATTGATTTGTTACTTCTCTAAAAGTTTAGTGCTTCTATAATTTTTGTTTCTCAAAGAATAGAAAGAACTCAGCTTCTCTGTCCCTCTTTCCCTTTCTCTAGTTAATATACATATTGAATTATATATTATAATACACGTAAATTTCAAGCATATAGAAAAGTTAAACGAACAGCTCAGTGAGCACACATATACACTCTAGTTAGATCTGGCAGGAGTGGACATCACGACTCTTCACGTCACATGCTTCAGCACATATCTTATACACACAGGGCATCTCATATATCACCCCATGGTCACAATCAAAATTAATGAACTCACAATAATCCCATGTCATCTAACACAAATCTATATTCAAACTTCTCCAACTGTTACAAGAATATCTTTTATAGCTTTTTCCCCTAAACCAGAATTAATCAAGATTCACACATTGTATTCTGGTTTTTATGTCTCTTTTGTTGCCTTATATTTATTATTATCATTTCTTCTTTTTTTGCCTTTTAAACCTAGACTAGTCTCTCCCTACTTTTCATGGAATGAAAATTAAAGCCATTAACTTCTTTTCATAAAAACCACTGACTTTTTGTGAAGACAAGGATAGCTATTTTATAAAATCCCTTTTCCTTCTTTCCTCATTGCATCATGTAACTTGTTTCTGTTTTGCTTGTAAACTGGAAGTTGGGTCTGGAGAAGCTTGCTAAGACTTAGGTTAAACATTTTTGGCAAAAATACTTGATGTGGAAATATTACTCCATCAATTCAGGAGGTACAAAATGTCAGGCTGTTCCACTCTTAGTAATGGTATAAATTCGGCCAGGTGCGGTAGCTCACGCCTGTAATCCCAGCACTTTGGGAGGCCAAGGCAGACAGATCGCCTGAGGTCAGGAGTTCAAGACAGCCTGGCCAACATGGTGGAACCCTGTTTCTACTATAAAATATAAAAATTATTCGGTGTGGTCGTGTGCACCTGTCATTCCAGCTACTCGGGAGGCTGAGGCAGGAAAATCGCTTGAACCCGGGAGGTGGAGACTGCAGAAGGCCCAGATGGTGCCACTGCACTCCAGCATGAGTGACAGAGCAAGCCTCTGTCTCAAAAAAAAAAAAAAAAAAAAAAATCTTAACATAACAACCAGAGTTAGTTTTTGTTGGCAAGTCAGTCTGTGTTTTGCAGACTTCAGAATAAAATTTCTCCTGCCACTTCTGCATAGAACAAGAGCCCTCCAATTTACAAACAGTTTAGGTCTCTGAGACCATTTTGCTCCTGAGTCCAAATTTACATTATACAGGTAATTAACATAGGCAGATTACTTCCATAAAAGAAAAGGAAATGTTTAAAATTCTGGTCCTGGAGCTGGGCACCGTGGCTCATGCCTATAATCCTAGCACTTTGGGAGGCTGAGGCAGGAGGATCGCTTGAGCTCAGGAGTTCAAGACCAGTCCTGGCAACAAAAATTAGCTGGGTGTAGTGGTGTGTGCCTGTAGTCCTAGCTACTTGGCAGGCTGAGGTGGGAGGATTACATGAGCATGGGAGGTTGAGGCTATAGTGAAGCATAGTTGCACCACTGTACTCCAACCTGGGTGACAGAACGAGACCCTGTCTCAAAAAAAAAAAAAATTGGTTCTGACCAATTTTTTTTTATTAGAAAAATAAAGAATCCTTTATAAATATATCCAAAGATGACTGCATATTTTTTTTTTTTTTTTTGAGATGGAGTCTCACTCTGTCGCCCAGGCTGGAGTGCAGAGGCACAATCTTGGCCCACTGCAACCTCTGCCTCCAGGATTCAAGTGATTCTCCTGTCTCAGCCTTCTGAGTAAATGGGACTACAGGCGCCCACCACCACATCCGGCTACTTTTTGTATTTTTAGTAGAGACAGGTTTTGCAATGTTGGCCAGGCTGGTCTCAAACTCCTGGCCTCATGTGATCCACCGATCTCAGCCTCCCAAAGTGCTGGGATTGCAGGCAGAAGCCACTGCATCCAGCCCTTGTTTTTCTTATTTCATAGTAAGAAACTTGTAAGACACTGTTCATGCATAGCTGTTGGCACCATCACAACCCACTCTAAAATTGTGATTAAACCTTTTCAGTGAAACAAAAGAGTTCTGCAACAAATATACTATAAAAAAGAATAAGGTCTTCAGTCTGCTTTTGAAAGTTTTTAGTGTTCTAGGATTTTCAGTGAACTGGCATTACAGGCGTGAGCCACCACACCCGGCCATATTTGCTCTTCTTACCTGAAGAAGCTGCTGTTGAATCTTTCTGAGACAAACTGGGAGGTGGCTCAAGACATCCAAAAGGAAAATTCCACCCCTAAGTCATTGTCAATCATAGTTTCTCCATAGTTTGCCTATGGAGAGTTTGAACTTAGTACTGAGATGCATTGTACCGAAAGGAATATGAGTGAGTTCTTAAGGAAATTTTAAAACAAAGCTATTAGTCTCTCTGCTTAGATATTTTATATTTATTTGTCTGTTTATGGGCATCTTTTCCCCAAATGAAGTAGTTTTGTTTACACTGAAAATCCCTCTCCCACCATAGTAACTTCTGCAGAAGTGGGAGGGAAGCCCTGAACACATCTGTCTAGCTCATTTATGACTTAGCTGCTCACTTTGATATTGTCCAAATATGGACTGGCCTTGATCTTATGAATAATCCAGATGGCCTGTGATCAAAATTTCAGCACTTTCACAACATGCTTAGTCTTTCAGTTCTCAAACTCGCAGCTGACTCTTGAATTCACTTAGGTTAACGGACATCTGACATTGAGGCTGATCCTGTGGTCACAAGTTTTCCATTTTTTCCACTGTCCATCCTTTTCCTTGTCTCTTGCTGACTACTATGGATTGCTCAGGTGCAGCACTTTTCAAATGACACTAGAATATTCTGAAATATGTATTTGGTCATAGTCCAGTTTTCTGGCATACAACTCCTAAAATCTTCAGAAACTCGCCAAGTGATGCCTTTTTGTATGTTAATGAGCTGACTGATGGCTAGCAGCTCCTGACTTCAGGATGGGGACTGGTCATGGCAAAGACGAAGGCAGGATTAGAAGGCTAGGGCTTTCAGCCCACCCCCAAATTTCTGGGGAGGGGAGAGGGACTGAAGGTTAAGTTGATCACCAGTGACCAATGGCTTAATCAATCATACCTATGTAATGAAGCTTCCATAAAAACCCAAAAAGACAGAATTTGGAGACCTTCTGGGGAACTGAACACACAGAGGTTTCTATATGGTGATGTACTGGAGAGGGAATGGAAACTCCACGCCCCTTCCCATATGTCTTGATTTATGCATCTTCTCATCTGTATCCTTTGTAATATTCTTTAAATAAACTGCTAAGTTTAAGTGTTTCTGTTCCAAAATTCACATAGCTAGGAAAAATAAAGTAAGTGCTTCTCTGAGTTCTGGGAGCTGCTCTAGAAAATTAATTGAACCAAAGGAAGTGGTTGTGGGATCCCCAATTTATAGCCAGTCAATCAGAAGCACCAGTAAAACAACCTGGAGCTTGTGACTGGCATCTGAAGGTGGGAGTAGGGCAACGGGGTTGCAGGCTTAAGCCCTCAACTTGCGGGATCTGACACTATCTCCAGGTAGATAGTACCAAAATATGAGGCATGCCTGTTATCTCAGCTACTGAGGTGGGAAGATTGCTTAAAGTCAGGAGTTAGAGGCTGCAGTGAGCTATGATTGTGCCTATGAATATCACTCCACTCCAGCCTAGGCAACAAAATGAGATCCTCAAGTCAAAAAAAAAAAAAAATCTAACTGGTGTGAGATCAAAAGAAAAAAAAGCATCAGAATAGAAGTTAGGTCTCTAACTTCAGACTGCTGAATTGACTGCTTGCTTGTTGATGGGGAGAAATTTTCGCATATTGGGTCACAGAAGTCTCCTGTGTTGACTGTTGTTGAGAGACTGTATAAAACACTTTTGAGTGTGTTTTCTTCCACTCACAGATGCACAAACTGGGAGTCCTAGAGAATTGTTCCTGCAGTCAAAACAACTCAACCCTGAGCACATGTGTCATTTCCTCGCTGTCAATGTTGCCTCTCTTCTATCTCCTCTTCATGCTCTCTCAATATTCTCATTGTTTAGTGCTTAACATGCAGTGCTTAAGAGTGTTGAAAGTAGCATTTGATGAAAGTTAGAAAGCTGAACTTTTGTACTTTAAGACTGAAAGGCAAACTATGGAGAAACTATGATTGACAATGACTTAGGGGTGGAATTTTCCTTTTGGATGCATTAAGCCACCTCCCAGTTTGTTTCAAAAAGATTCAACAGCAGCTTCTTCAGGTAAGAAGAGCAAATATGGCCGGGTGCGGTGGCTCACGCCTGTAATGCCAGCACTTTGGGAGGCCGAGGCACATGGATCATGAGGTCAACAGATCGAGACCATCCTGGCCATCATTGTAAAACTCCGTCTCTACTAAAAATACAAAAATTAGTCAGGAGTGGTGGTGTGTGCCTGTAGTCCCAGCTACTTGGGAGGCTGAGGAAGGAGAATCACTTGAACCCGGGACGCGGAGGATGCAGTAAGCTGAGATCGCGCCACTGCACTCCAGCCTGGTGACAGAGCGAGACTCCATCAAAACAACAACAACAACAACAACAAAACAGGAGAGTGAATATAATGTTCTTTACTGACATATAATGTTCATATAATTCATATATACTGAATATAATGTTCTTTAAGACATCTAGAATAGCCCTATCACAAATTTCTGTAAAACCATTTTTACCATCCCATACTTTGTTTATAGAATAATCATCTTAGAAAATTCTACTATTCTGAGGTACCTGTGCTTAACCACAACTTATTTTCAAACCTCAAACTCTCTCATTTTACTTTGTTTTCCTAGCTTGGCCACTACCTTTTCACCCAATAGGGATACATTATTAGGAATGATGGCAGAGAAACTCTGTGGATATAATCCAGATCTGCTCAAATAGAAGCCTACATAAAATGTCAACACCATTACCACAACCAATAATATGAACATGCAACTACTGATATGCGGCTCACCTGAATGTCCTTTTTTCATTTAGTCACAACACACTTTCCAACTCTGTGAAATCATTTTACCCTTGATCACTTTAGCTTGTACATAAAAGTATCATTTATTTTAGGCAAATATTTTAACTTTTATAAGTATATAATACATGTATGTGTGTACACACACACACACACACACACACACACACACACACACACACACGGTACAATATCTACATATACCAAACACACACCTGACAGTAGACATACTGATATGATGTTTTCTCACAAAAAGCTTTAGAGCTTATAAAAATATAGTGGCCAGGCATGGTGGCTCATGCCTGCAATCTCAGCACTTTGGGCAGATCACTTGAGCACAAGAGTTCGAGATCAGCTTGGACAACACGGCGAGAAACCTGTCTGTACAAATAACAACAACAACAACACAGCAAAAACCAGCCAGGCATGGTGGCGCACACCTGTAGTCCCAGCTAGACAAGAGGCTGAGGTAGGTGAACTGATTGAGTCCAGGAGGTCAAAGCTGCAGTGAGCTGGGATTGTGCCACTGCATTCCAGCCTGGGTGACAGAATGAGATCCTGTCTCAAAAAATAAATAAATAAATAAAAAATATCAAGTTAGATACAAATAAATGATGAGTTAGATCACTACATAAATAATATTTCTCATTAAACACTATTCTTACTTTTTTTGTAAAATAGTTCATTTGGGAGGGGCTATAGTTTCTATTACACCTCTTGGTTGTTCATTCAACATATATTCATATGAGTCAGGTACTGCTTAGGCACTACAGACACAGGCATGAACAAAACAGATAAAAATATCTGCCCTCTTGGAATTTATATTCTAGAGGGTTACAATGTATTGTGTGATTGATTGACTGATTGGTTGATGAAACAGTATCCTACTCTGTCACCCAGGTTGAATGCAAGTGCTGTAATTACAGTTCACTGTAGCCTCAATCTCTCAGGTTCAAGTGCTCCTCCTGCCTCAGCTTCCTGAATAGCTGGGGCTACAGGCATGTACCACCATACCTGGTTAATTTTCAATCGAGACTGAGTCTCACTATGTTGCTCAGACTGGTCTCAAACTCATGGATGCAAGTGATCCTCCTGCCTTGACTTCCCAAAGTGCTGAGATCACAGGTGTGAGCCACTGCACTTGACTACACAATACTGATTTAGCTATGCTTTGCCTACAATCTCCCAAGCACCGGGAGAGCAGGGAAATTTGCTCTTGCTCACTACTGTATCTCAAGTCAAGATTAGTGTCTGAGTGAATGAATAAATGGGAGAACCTTTTTCTTTATATGTGTTGGTTACGTACTATTTACTCAGGAAATGCACAGGAAAAATGCAGTTTACTCACTCCTAGTTCTAGGAAAGCTGGATGTTTTGGTTGTGAGCTAGTATGTAGGTATTGTGGAGCCCTTAGCTGATGCCTTACACGTAATTTTTAACCATACTGAACAATGGCATATTTTCTTTTTCTCACCCACCTTCTATTTATAAATACACTAACGAAGGGAATCTAAGCTTCCATCTGTAGAAAACAAATTCAATGATTTCATGAAAATTAAACAACAAAAGGCTAAGATAGAGAAGAATTAGTGTAATTAAGTGCAACCTTAAAAGCAGTGCGTGTAAGAGAAAAGACCTTAGAATGGAAGTTAATAGATATCCAGAGAGATTTTCAAGATGTACACCTCAAAATTTAAAGGCCTTGTCTACTGATTACAGCAACAGGTCTAAGATCTTAATTGTGAACAATCCAAGAGGCATTGTGACCTGGGAAGATGGATATGTTGGGAGCTAGAAAATATGGTTTCTAGTCCTTGGCTGGTTAATACCTTGAATAATTTTTACATTTTCTTTTTTTTTTTTAGGCTGGTCAAGTGAAGCAGTGGGAGTGGAGAAGGAACAAAGAAATCTGTAACTGGTTGTGATCAATTAGTTGTAAACACCACTGCACTCGGACCAACCTACATTTTCATATAGGCCTTTATTTCTTGATCTGTAGAGCACCAGATCAAACCAGAAGTTCCCAAATGCTGGGCTCTCACAAACGCTGGGCTGGCTGTATTGGAATCACTTGGGTAGCTTGTGAAAAATGCAGATTTCCATATCCTATCCCTGAGATTCTGATTTGTTTGTGGATCACTGGTCTGGCCTATGTCTAAAGTCTTTTTCAATTTGTGCTTCTATGCGCATCAGGGTTTCAAAGGCTAAAAGAGAACAACTATGTAAACTCCCTAAGTCTCAAGGAGAATGGAGTTACTGTAACTTTTCCCTTTTTGTTCTGACATCTGCCATTTATCATGTGTATTTCTAGCAGAGCAAGATATAATAATAATAATAATAATAATAATTATTATTTTTTATATGGAGTCTCACTCTGTTACTTAGGCTGGAGTGTAATGGTGTAATTTCGGCTAACTGCAACCTCTGTCTTCTGGGTTCAAGCGATTCTCCTGCCTCAGCCTCCCCAGTAGCTGGGATGACAGGCACCCACCACTATGGCTGGCTAATTTTTTGTATTTTTAGTAGTGATGGGGTTTCGCCATGTTAGCCAGGCTGGTCTGCAACTCCTGACCTCAAGTGATCCGCCCACCTCGGCCTCCCAAAGTGCTGGGATTATAGACGTGAGCTACCACAGTCGGCCAGAGCAAGATACTATTAAAATAACTTTCTCACAGTGGCCCAAAATAGGCTGATATAAAATAAATGCAGTCTATATTTCAACAGCCAGCAGTCCTGAACCTCTTCCTGCCACACTGTTCGTCCCCAGAAGCCACTGTAAATTCTACCATACACAGCAATTCCCTGAGGGCTTCATTACTGGGGTCTTTAAAAGGGATTCACTCATCTTTTTGCCTTCTGTAGGTGTGCTTCTTGTCAATCCAGGTCAAGAGAAAAGAAAGTAATTTTCCCCAATCTTCAGCAGTTCACAGGGAATGTGTGGTTTGAACCTTGTTTTATCTTTTAAAAATGTGAAAACAGACAAGATAGTGTGCCTGTGCTCATGACACTGGAGGCCTCCTCAGACAGCTATAGTGAGCACTGTAAAACAATATTCCATACAAAGCAAAAAAAAAAAAAAAAAAAAAAACCCAGCACTATGATTGAGAGGATGCACAAAGGAATTAATTCCAAAGGTTTATATACCAGTCTCTGCAGACTAAAGGCAGACAGATTCCCTATTGGTAAGTAATGGATGTACAATGTGGTCTTTTACTTTAAGAAACAAACTTTTTTTTTATAAGTCAGGTAACAAAGAAGGATTGGATGACATAAATGAACTGTTTCCAATTTCCAACTGCTGTTATCTAGACTTGAAAGCTGGATATGGGGACACCTTTTTCTAAAAGCAGAAAACTAATATTTCACAGAAGGGAGTCCAGAAATTGCTAGATACTAATCATCTCTACTTATCAGGTTATTCTTCCCAAATGTTACAGGCTATATTTTAGAATAACTGTCATTTTAAAAGATTTTCTTTTTTAAACTTTCAAAGAAAACTACCTTCCCCACAAACTTTTTAGTTGAAAGAATACAATGAACACTCATTTGCCTTCCACTTAGTTCACCAATTGCTAACACCTTACTACTTCTGTTTTCCCTCTTTCTCTCCATGACCATTTATTATTTGTGAGTAAGTTGTAGACCTCATGATGCTCACCCCTAAATACTTCAACATTTGTTACTAAGAAGACTGACATTTATTACAATAGCTAATTATTCATTTGTTTGACAGGGTCTCCCTCTGTTGCCCAGGCTAGAGTGCAGTGACACAATCATGATTCACTGTAGCCTTGGCCTCCTGGGCTCAAGAGATTCTCTAGCCTCAGCCTCCTGAATAGCTGAGAATACAGGTACATGCCATTGTACCTAGCTACTTTTAAAAGTTTTTAGTAGTGATGGGATCTTGCCATCACTAGTTTCCTAGGCTGGTCTTGAACTCCTGGCCTCAAGCAATCCTCCCGTCTTGGCCTCTCAAAAGGCTGGGATTACAGGCATGAGCCTCTGCACCCAGCCCTATAATGTTATTTAAAATACAGTTCAGTCTGGCCGCCTCTACAAAAAAATACAGTGTACAATGTATAGAAATAACAGAAAGAAAGGTAACAAATCAGAAATCTACTATATCTGCTAGCCCTGAAGTTAGAGCAGTCCACTGAGATTGGTTTGATAGAAGCAGGGCTTGTGTTGCTGGGCTTTCCAGTTACACAGCTGGAAAGATACCAGAATATAAAGGAAGAGGGCATGACTTTTCTCTGCTATCTTGGTCATTCTCTATGAATAAGAGAGCACAGAAGGCATGTGCAAGGAAGTTAACACCATTCAGAACTGGACTGCTTCACTTGGGTACCTGATTTTACCACCTCTTTCAACTGGGAAAACAAATTGACTTTTAGAGGCAGGTGCAGATGTCCAAGGAATTAATTTTCTCATATTCTCTTCCTTCAGTTTACTGGGGAAAAAGAAGCAACAGCAGATGTAGAAGGCTATGGCGTCCAATTTTAAAAAGGAGAGAGGCAAGGAGATACTAGATATACTAGAGACAGGTGAGGAGATACTACTTGTATTATCTATATAACAAATCTCTCTCTGCTCAGAAGTCTTGTTATTTCTTTGCAACCTGTTTTTCTTGCTGTGCTGCTCCCTTGGAATTTGGAAGAAACGTGACATTTTAAATCACACAGTTTGACCAGGAAAATAAATCTACTCGGATCTCAGAAAGGCCATGAGTTAAGGAAATCAGGCTAATAGTAGAAATTAGTTGCTTCCTCCAGCAGCAAGGTCCCAAGGCAACAGCCATCAACCTTGATGGTGTACTTCAAATTCACCATGTCAAGAACCAGTCTTTTCACTTAACTTTCCTATTTCTGTTAATGGTTTAATTTTTTCTGTTATCCTAGTCCAAAATCCTTGTTTTAGCCTCCGACTGCCCCTCCCGAGTCCACAACTGCCAGCCTCTCCCTATCAGATCAGTTTTCTAGTCCTACACGTTTTCTCCGAAATGAGTTTTACACTTAATCTCCTTATCTTCCCATTCTCATTGCCAACACTCTGATTGGGCTTTTCTCTTGCGCTTATCAATGGGCTTCCAAAGACGACTTCTTCTTTTTTTTTTTTTTAAAAGATGGGGTTTCACCATTATGGCCAGGCTGGTCTTGAACTCCTGACCTCAGGTGATCCACCCACCCGGGCCTCCCAAAGAGCTAGGATTACAGGCGTGAGCCACAGCGCCTGGCCCCAAAAACTCCTTAACAGATCTCCTTTGCCTTTAGTATTTCCTTGTTCCTTTCATCCTATATACTAGAGCCAGATTTACCTCTCACAGTTCAGACCTTGACAATATCTGTCTCAAAAGCTTTCAATGTCTGCTTTATGACTTCTTCATCAAGTTGATTTTCCATAGGCAAACATCCCAAAGTCTTTTTAAAAATTTAGGCAAATTTTACATAACCATAAAATTAATCATTTTAACCACTTAAAAAAGTATAATTCAGTGGCATTTGGTACATTCACAATGCTATGCAATCATCACCACTAACAAGTTCTGAATCTTTATTACCCCAGAAGGAAACCTGTATCCATTAGTCTCTCCCCCTTCCCCTTTTCCTAACCCCCACCAGCCTTTTTTCTGTCTCTATGACTTGCCTATCCTGGATGTTTCACATAAATGGAATCATATGATATGTGGCCTTTTGCATCTGGCTTCTTTCACTTATTATAACGTTTTAAAGGCCCAGGCATGTTGCAGCATGTATCAATACCTCACTCCTTTTCACGGTTGAGTAATATTCCATTGAATGGATATACCACATTTTGTTTGTCCATTCATTAGCTGATGTAGATTAGATTATTTCTACCGTTTGGATATTGTGAATACTGCTGATCTGAACATTCATGTACATATTTTTATATAAACCAGTCTTTTAAAACTAGTTATTACTATTTCAGAGCAATTTTTCATCTGTCCCTTATGTTATCCTATGTTTTTCACATTCCATCCAAATTAAAACACTTTTCTTTCTTTGAATACACTGCATGACTGCACCTGTATCACTTTTTCATGGTTTCCTTTGTCTAGGAAGCCCCGACTTCTCATCTTTGCTATCAAATCTTCTTTAAGGTCTATCTCACATACTATTAATACTGACTTGATAAGCCCCTTTCTTGACTTTTCCAACTGAACATCAATTATCTTTCTTCTATGCTCCCCAAGTGGCATGAATTACAGTATTCCTTATATTTATATGTTTATTATATAAGAAATAAACATATATTTATATATATAAGTATTCCTTATGTTTGTTACATAAGGAATTAGTATTTATCTTATTCCCTCTCTACTAGGCCATAGACAACCTTTAGGCAACTTATTATTGTATCTCCTGTAGTCAAGTACTTTGTTTCCTTAAGTGCTAGAGAAAGCCTTAAGAGATATTTTAATTTAGGAGATATTTAGAGTCATTTCATAGTCTTTGTGGTCACACATAGAGTCCTTTCAAATGCCTATATTGTATACCTTCTATGATAGAGGATGATGTTAATATTATTCCTTTTGAAACCACTAAAAATGTCTTAAAGAACTAGAAGAGTATCATATGTGGTATAAATGAGGAATCTGAATGTGCATTTTCTCTTTTAAGAATATGCCTGTGTTACTTTCACACACACCAGTCTTGCCTAGAAGTCTTTGTTTTACTTTCTGAATAAGGAGTAATAGTAGGCTACCTAGGGCCAAGTGAGTTACAGCTTAGCAATGGTAATTGGTAGTACACTTAAGGTATTTTATGGCTGGTTATGACAGTGTCAGAATGTCACAAACCCAAGTGACATTTCAGTACTATTAGGAATAGCCAAGAAAATATAACCATAATTCTTATTTCTTCAGGTGACTTATAATGGCAGCAGAAAACTAGAAGGATCATTAAAAATAAAGCTTGCTGACCTGCAATAGCCCCTGAACTCCCTAAGAGAGTCAGAGCTCTGTGGTGCTCTGAAGGATTCTTTCTTTTATTAGGAATCAAAATGATAACTGAGTAATGACTTCACCTCCCCAGGGTGAATAACCCATTCACTAACAGTATTTTTTCCTGATCATTATTTTTCACCAGCTACAAATTTAAATTTAAAATTAAGGCAGGGAGAGATCTGTAGAATTTGGTATGGAGAAAATGCTCAGCAAATGTTTTTCAGCTGTTTCCGGTCTTAACTGCCTTTTGTGAAAGAATGTGGTCGTGTGTGTGTGTGTGTGTGTGTGCGCGCGCACACACATGTGCACGTGCATCCATAGGCCTGTAGTTGTGATGGAAGAGGGCCAGCTGATCCTAAGATTTTCCAGGAGAAAGAAGGAGCTGCAGAAGAGATGGCAGAGCCTGATAAGGAAAATCCCAGAGGTGCTCTTCCTCCTAGCTTCACAATGGTGCTGAATGGGCACTGAGACTGTGTCACCTCCCAGCTTCCTTGTCTAATCAATAATTTTTACTCTTTCCAAGGGTAGATGAGACACAAACCTGCCTGGCAGAGTAAAGTAGTAATTTTAAATGTGGTAATAAAAAATTACAGGTGACTTCCATCATTGAGAGCAAGATTTTTCTATTTCTCAGTGTTAAAAACTTGCATGTTCCTTTCTTTCTTTCTTTCTTTTTGAGACAGGGTTTCACTCTGTCGCCCATGCTGGAGTGCAGTGGTGCGATCTTGGCTCACTGCAACCTCTGCCTCCTGGGCTCAAGTGATTCTCCTGTCTCAGTCTCCAGAGTAGCTAGGATTACAGGCGTGAGCCACCACGCCCGGCCTGTTTCTAATGGAGATAAATATTTTTCTTGTAATGCATCTCTTGTCTAAGAGACCTATTTCTTAGATTTATTTGAGAGCTGAAAATGACTTTGCAAAAGATCTAGTTTAATGCTATAATTTTATAGAAAAGAATAATGAGGATATGAGAGAATGTGATTAAGTTTACATAGATGCTAGCAGAGTCCAACTTAGAATCTAGACCAGGAGTGTCCAATCTTCTGGCTTCTCTGGGCCACACTGGAAGAAGAATTGTCTCAGGCCACACATAAAATACACCAACACTAATGGTAGCTGATGACCTAAAAAAAAAAATTGAAGAAAAGCCCTCATAATGTTTTAAGAAAGTTTACAAATTTCTGTTGGGCTACTTTCAAAGCTGTTTTGGGCTGCATGCGGCCCACAAGGGTTGGACAATCTTGATCTAGACCTTCCAAATCCTGGTCCTCTGTGAGCTATTTCTGTTATACCAACATAACTCTATTTAACAAAACAGGGCTGCCACCAAACAGTCTCACCCTGCAAGACCACACCACACTGACTTTTTGACAAATATTAATTGGGTAATTACTGCAAATAAGCCACTGCGCCAGGTACTATGGGTAATTCAAAGATGAATTTGTTATTACCCTTAAGGACCTTGCAATAAAATTCAAAACTAATGGAGAGGGCTGTGGGGAGACAAGGAAAGGATCACAAAGATATCCAGGAGGGTGAATAACATGAAAAATTTGGAAACAGAACTAATTTCAGGATTAATAAGCAACTTACTTGATTATATATATATTTAGAAGATTCAAATTATATATATATATATTTATTATATATATATTTTAGAAGATTCAAATAAACTCAGTAAAGTGTTTTTTTGTTTGTTTGTTTGTTTTATTTGTTTTTTGGGCGAGACGGAGTTTCGCTCTGCTGTCAAGGCTGCAGTACAGTGGTGCGATCAGCTCACTGCAACCTCCGACTCCAGGGTTCAAGTGATTCTCCTGCCTCAGCCTCCTGAGTAGCTGGGATTACAGGCCCAGACCACCTCACTGGCTAATTTTTGTTTGCTTTTTTTTTTTGGAGACAGAGTCTCACTCTGTTGCCCAGGCTGGAGAGAAGTGGCGAGATCTCTTTTCACTGAAACCTCTGCCCCCAGGTTCAAGTGATTCTCCTACCTCAGCCTCCTGAGGAGCTGGGATTACAGGTACATACTATCACGCCCGGCTAATTTTTGTATTTTTTAGTAGCGATGGGGTTTCGCCATGTTGGCCAGGCTGGTCTCAAACTCCTGACCCTGTGATCTGCCTACCTTGGCCTCCTAAAGCGCTGGGATTACAGGCATGAACCACCATGCTGGGCAAATTTTTGTATTTTTTTTTTTTGAGATGGACTCTTGCTCTGTCGCTCAGGCTGGAGTGCAATGGCACACTCTCGGCTCACAGCAACCTCCACCTCCCAGGTTCAAGCGATTCTCCTGCCTCAGACTCCTGAGTAGCTGGGATTACAGGTGTGCACCACCATGCCCGGCTAATTTTTCTATTTTTAAGTATAGACAGAGTTTCACCATGTTGGTCAGGCTGGTCTCGAACCCCTGACCTCCTGATTTACCCACCTCAGCCTCCCAAAGTGCTGGGATTACAAGGATGAGCCACTGTACCCGGCTCAATTTTTGTATTTTTAATAGAGATGGGGTTTTGCCATGTTGGCCAGGCTGGCTTGGAACTCCTGACCTCAAGTGATCTGCCCACATCAGCCTCCCAAACTGCTGTGATGGGTTTACAGGTGGGAGCCACTGAGCCCAGCCATAATTTTTCTTTTTAAAAATTCATTAATTTTCTTACTTCTGTTTTCAGTTTTCTCTATGACTTTTTTTTTATTTTGAGATGGAGTCTCACAGGGTGGAGTGCAGTGATGTGATCTCAGCTCACTGCAACCTCTGCCTCCCGGGTTCAAATGAGTCTCCTGCCTCAGCCTCTTGAGAAGCTGAGACGACAGGTGCCTGCCACCACACCTGGCTAATCTTTGTAATTTTAGTGCAGTGGCCACACTTGTCTTGAACTCTGGGCCTCAAGTGATCTGCCTACCTCGGCTGCCAAAGTGCTGGGATCACAGGCATGAGCCACCTTGCCCGGAACCTTTTTTTTTTTGAGACAGAGTTTCGCTCTTGTTGCCCAGGCTGGAGTGCAGTGGCACAATCTTGGCTCAGTGCGACCTCTGTCTTCCAGGTTCAAGTGATTCTCCTGCCTCAGCCTCCAAACTAGCTGGGATTACAGGCATGCGTCACCATGCTTGGCTAATTTTTTGTATTTAGTGGAGGTGGGGTTTTTCCATGTTGGTCAGGCTGGCCTTGAATTCCTGGCCTCAGGTGATCCACCCACCTTGGCCTCCCAAAGTGCTGGGATTACAAGTGTAAGCCACCATGCTCGGCCTTTCTTTCCTTCCTTCTTTCCTTCCTTCCTTCCTTTCTTTTTTTGAGCCCTTCTTGCTGTGTTGCTCAGGCTGGAGTGCAGTGACTCCATCACAGCTCGCTGCAACCTCCACCTCCTGGGTTCAAGTGATTCTTGCGCCTCAGCCACCTGAGAAGCTGGGATTACAGGCATGCACCACCACACCCAGCTACTTTTTGTATTTTTAGTAGAGACAGGGTTTTACCATGTTGGCCAGGCTGGTCTTGAGTTCCTTAACTCAAGTGATCCACCTGTCTTGGCCTCCCAAAGTGCTGAGATTACTGGGATTACAGGTGTGAGCCATTGTACCTGGTCTGTGACTTTTTTTTTTTTTTTTTTTGAGACAGAGTTTAGTTTTTGTCACCCAGGCTGGAGTGTAATGGTGTGATCACAGCCCACTGCAACCTCTGCCTCCTGGGTTCAAGTGATTCTCCTGCCTCAGCCTCCCAAGTAGCTGGGATTACAGGTGTGCACCACAACGCCCAGCTGATTTTTGTATTTTTAGTAGAGACTGATTTCACCATGTTAGCCAGGCTAGTCTCAAACTCCTGACCTCAGGTGATCTGTCTGCCTTGGCCTTCCAAAGTGTTAGGGATTACAGGCGTGAGCCACTGCACCTGGCCTGGCCTGTGACTCTTAATAGATACAAGATATCCTGAAAGAGTCCTTAGTTTATTTTTTTTCCCTCTTTTTAAAAAATCATTTTTGTCCAATTTTCTGAGAGATTTCATTTGTATCTTCCATTCTGCTTCTGATGAAAAAATTCTGCAATCATCTTTTTATATTTTATAATTCTAATTTTTAATTCTTGAATTGTCCTTTTCAATGTATCATCTTTTATTATACCATGGATGTAATATCCTTGTCAAGTATCTTGATTATAGTGCTTTGAAAAACGTCTGCCTTTGCTTGCATTGTCTCTATTTCCTCTAAGTTCCCGTTTTATCAGTTTGTTTTTGATTTGCTGTTTTGTAGAAGCAGCTTTTCTCAAATACCCAGTGGTTCTCTTTTCCTATTCTGCTTGAGAGTAAGGCAGCAGATATTCTGGGCACTTGGATCCTCTGAGGCTTGTCAAGTGGTGGGTCTCGCTGTAGGACAACTGCTCAAGGATATGGCATGTTTACTGAGGAGGCTCCAAATATCCATGTCTGCAGGGCTTTTCTCCTGAGTTTGACAGTTTCTTCGGAAAGACATCCTCCAGTTTTCCACTTGGTGAATATGAGGAATTTTAAGTTGGCTGCCAGCATTTTGAGAATCAATAAGGGTTGTGAGAGGAGAAATCTTTTAGAATGCAGATACTCACTTAGGCTCTCTGCTTTTTTAAAAAAAATTTTTTTTTAAACTTTAATTTTGTAGAGATGAAGTCTCACTATGTTGCTGGTCTTGACTCAAGAGCTCAAGCGATCCTCCCGCCTTGGCCTCTCAAAATGCTGGGATTATAGGCATGAGCCACTGTGCTCACCCATCCTCTCTCCTTTAAGTATGGTGGGTACCCCACCCTCAGCTGTGCCTGATTTCTCTGTCCAGAGCCTCAGATTAACCCAACCAATTACAGTCACAAAGTTAAATAAATTCCATGAGGCGTTGGCTAAAAAGGCAAGAACTTTTTGCACTCGAGTTTCTGAATTAAAAGAAAACCAAAAAAGTTCCCTCTCATCTGCCAAAATGAGAAATTTACCCAATTCAAGTCCCTTTACCCCTCCCACTTCGCCATGCTTTTATTTTTTTTTTCTTTGATAATGCCTCAGAACAAGTATTCAGGGTCCAAGTTTGTTTTAAAATAACCCAATGAGCTGACAGACGGAGCTCCTGGAATTCTGCAGCTTGTGCGAGAGTCCACAGATGGGAAATTGCAGTCAGTTATAGGGTGGTGCTATTACCGTAGCCCAATTTTTAAAAGACTTTAGAAAAAAAAAGTCATCTGAGTTAATTAGCATTCACCACAGGCACTAGTTTTATGCTGCAGTATTCTAAGAACTCAGATAATAGAAAAATTCAGTACTGCAATCTCTAATATTTTACCTCTTAAAAATGAAGACTACAAAGAAAGAATTTTACTTGTTACATGAATATGCCTAAGGCTCATGTACAGTCTTATATCACCAAGAAATATCAATTATGTTCTAAAGTCCACTAATTACGAACGGTACCTAAAACAGGAGTAATTTCATTTTACCTCTCTTATCTGTTTAATCCACAAATCTCTTCCAAGAAATTCCTGATGTAAGACTACAGGAGCTGAGTTTAGATTAAAAGTCATGGAGTCACTGGTCTTTTCTTTAGTAAATGGCTGGAGATCAGAATTTATCTACAAGAAGCAGTTAAAAGAGTAAATTAATGAAATATATACACATTAATATGTTTTATACTCAGAAACTACCAGTTAATGCAGTGAAATATGAAGCTTAAGGAATGCAGTTTTTTAGATATACTTTAATAAACAAAAGAATATTTCAGGCTGGGTGCAGTGGCTCATGCCTGTAATCCCAGTACTTTGGGAGGCTAAGGTGGGCAGATCACCTGAGGGGAGGAGTTCGAGACCAGCCTGGTCAAAATGGTGAAACCCCACCTCTACTAAAAATATAAAAATTAGCCGGGTATGGTGGCAAAGACCTGTACTCTCAGCTACTCGGGAGGCTGAGGCAGGAGAATGCCCTGAACCCAGGAGACAGAGGTTGCAGTGAGCTGAGATTGTGCCACTGCACACCAGCCTGGGCAACAGAGTGAAACATCATCTCAAAAAAAAAAAAAAGGATATTTCAGATGATTAACAATAACCTGTAAAATTTTTCCAGAATTATTCCCTAACACATTCCTTGTTTAGTGGGTGGCAGTCTTTATTTTACTTTTTATTTTTTACTATTATTTCTTTTTGGAGATAGATTTTCGCTCTTGTTGCCAAGGCTAGTGTGGCACAATCTCAGCTCACTGCAACCTCTGCTTCCCGGGTTTAAGCGATTCACCTGCCACAGCCCCCTCAGTAGCTGGGATTATAGGTGGCTGCCAGCATGCCTGGCTAATTTCTTGTATTTTTAGTAGAGACAGGGTGTCACCATGTTGGCCAGGCTGGTCACGGACTCCTGACCTCAGGTGATCCACCTGCCTCAGCCTCCCAAAGTGCTGAGATTACAGGTGTGGGCCACCTGGCTGTATTTTACTTTTTAAGTTAAAGATTTAAATAAAGATTTAATAAATAGACTTGCTTAATAAACTAATATAAGATTAAATAAAATAATCAAAAAGCTCACCTGGAGATATTATAGATGTATATGTCCCCCCCATGAACTATTTAAGTAACATTTGAAAAATACATATTAAATGAAATTTTAAAAGTATAATATATAGACAGAGGCAACAATACAGTAGCTTTTCTTGGGACATTTTAGATTTCACATGCCCATTCAAAGAATTAGTCACTAGAATTAAAGCATTCAATTTTATTCAGTATATTTCTGAATTTTATTAACTTTTCACAATATGCTTTATATAAAAGCTGTAAGGGGGCCAGGTGCGGTGGCTCACACCTGTAATCCCAGCACTTTGGGAGGCTAAGGCAGACAGATCTCGAGGTCAGGAATTTGAGACTAGCCTGATCAACATGGTAAAATCCCCCTCTCTACTAAAATACAAAAATTAGCCAGGCATGGTGGCGTGCGCCTATAATCTCAGTTACTCAGGAGGCTGAGGCGGGAGACTCACTTGAACCCGGGAAGCAGAGGCTGCAGTGAACCAAGACTGAGCCACTGCCCTCCAGTGTGGGCGGCAGAGTAAGACTCCGTCTCAAAAATAAAATAAAATAAAATAAAAAGACCTATAAGGGAACTGTAAGAAAAATGACAAATATTCTTCCATTCTGTGAATATATCCCAGTCTGTAAATATGTTATTTAATAATATGTAAGAGTTCTCTCAAGAACCGTTTCAGGTGGTAAGAAAAGACAAACATCACATAAAAGAGTACTGTGTAAGAATTATACAGTCCTTACCAATTATACTGTTTACATTACATAACAATCATCATCCAGGACTGACAGATTTTAACCACAGAATAAGCATTTTTTGAAAGATGAAAGCTGCTTATTAAATGGCAAAAGGTTTCTTGTGTATCGTTTTAGCTATTTAAGTACTGAAAAGAGATAAAGGGTGTGCAAATACCTTATGACTCATGGCCATGTGCTTCCCATACTGAAATGCCATATTCTGAACCTCAGCATCATGCTTTGCTAATTCCATTGCAGCTTGGCAGCTCTTTGCTAGTAAGGCACCATGGGAGAGAAAAGTCTGCTCCTTCCAAGTCGATATTCCAATATCATCTGTGATATAATTTTCCTAAAAATGTAACAAAAGGCAAGATAAAAAAGACTTTAGGAGTAATTTAATTGTTTCTGTTTTTGAAGAATAGAAAAGTTAACAAATGAACTATTCAAAAACACTCAGGCTACTGGAACAAGATAGACCTAAATATGCCTAACTTCAGCTCTCCCTAAAAAGAATGTGGTGGGGAAACCGCATTTTTAGGGTAATAGGGGGAAAGTTAAAGAAATGCCAAAGCAAATTTTATTCTGAGGTAGGAAACTTCTATTAAAAAATTATCCTACAGGGTAAGGAGAAAAGTAGAAAGACCTTCAAACTAACTCCCTTCTATAGTCCTATCAGTTATTAAGTGCTAGTATTAAGCATAAGAAGCCTACTGCATTTAACTTATGTGAAAATGTCAAGGGCATATGGAAGGAACTATACTTTCCTATAAATAATTAAATAGAAAAATCAGGCTGGGCATGGTGGCTCATGTCTATAATCTAAGCACTTTGAGAGGCCGAGGCAGGAGGATTGCTCGAGGCCAGGAGTTCAAGATCAGCCTGGGAAACACAGCAAGGCTGAAAAAAAAAAAAAAAAAATTAGCCAGGCAAGGTGGTGTGCCCCTGTAGTCCTGACTACTCAGGAGGCTGAAGCAGGAAGATCACTTGACCCCTGGAGTTCAAGGTAATAAGTAAGCTATGATTGCACCACTGCACTACAGCCAGGGTGACAGAGCAAGACCCTGTCTGTCTGTCTGTCTCTCTTTCTTCCTCTCTCTTTTTTTTGAGACAGGGTCTTGTTCTGTTACCCACACTGAAGCATGGTGGCATGATCATGGTTTACTGCAGCCTTGACTTCCTGGGCTCAAGCAATCCTTCCATCTCAGCCTCCCAAGTAGCTGGGACCACAGGCATGCACCACCATATCCAGCTAATTTTTTGTATTTTTTGTAGAGACAGAGTTTCTCCATGTTGCCCAGGCTGGTTTGAACTTCTGAGTTCAAGTGATCTGGCTGAAGTGTTAGGATTACAGGCATGAGCCACAACACCCAGTTGATTTTTGTATTTTTTTTTAAGTGGAGAAAGGGTTTCACCATGTTGGCCAGGCTGGTCTTGAACTCCTAGTCTCAGGTAATCTGCCTGCCTCAGCCTCCCAAAGTGCTGGAAATACTCAGCCACTTAGGTGTGAGCCACTGAGCCCAGCCTATACTGTCTCTTAAAAAAAGAAAAAGCCCCAGCGGGGTGGCTCATGCATGTAATCCCAGCACTTTGGGAGACAGAGGTGGGTGGATCACGAGATCAGGATTTCAAAACCAGCCTGGCCAACATGGTGAAAGCCTGTCTCTACTAAAAATACAAAAATCAGCCAGGTATGGCGGTGGGTGCCTGTAATCCCAGCTACTTGGGAGGCTGAGGCTTGAGAATCACTTGAACTGGGTTGGGAAAGGTTGCAGTGAGCCGAGATTGCACCACTGCACTCCAGCCTGGGTGAAAGAGCAAGATTCCATGTCAAAAAACAAAAAAACAAAAAAAGCAAAAGAAAGAAAAATCAGAGAAGAGGTAATCTATTATAATGGAGAATGATTATTATAGTCTTCATTAAAGTTTATTCTCATAAGAAACAAGGTGTAAAAGAGGATATAATTTATAAATAAATATATACGCATCTACTACCTGTAGACCAATGCTGTCCAACAGAAATATAATGTGAACCACATGTGCAATGTAAAATTTTCTAGTGGCTAAATCAAAAAAGTCAAAAGAAACAGGTAAAATTAACCTTAATGACATATTTTATCTATCCCAATATATCCAAGTATTATCATTTTAAACATAGAATCAATATAAAAATTATTGAGTTATTTTACACTCTTTTTTAATATTAAGTTTTCGAAATCAGTGTGCATTCACTTACAACACCTCACTAGCCACAGTTTAAGTGCTCAGCATTGGATAGCAGGGCTCTGAGGACAGAAATGATGAAGTAAACATATAAAACAATGTTCATTTTATGACATTTCTCTGAAACATCAAACTAACTGGAACCCATCCAGAAGGATTAATTAACTTAAACACTTTTTGTCCTGCTCCCGATCCCGTAACCCTTTCTCTTTTCACCACTGCTTGGAGACAAAATAAAAAATATTAAGAAAAAAACAGTGGCCACTAAAAGGTCAGTTGAAATAGACCTTTTGCCATATTGAGGGGAATCTTCAGCCCCCTGGTCAAATCAAATTATCAGCTTAATTTAATGCAATATTTTTGAGATGGGGTCTTGCTATGTTGCCCAGGCTGGTCTCAAACTACTGAGCTCAAGTGATCATCCCACCTCAACCTTCCGAGTAGCTGGGATCACAGGCATTTGCCACCATGCCCAACATCACCTTAATTATACATAGTCTTTGAACAACAAAAAAAATTGCATTTAAGGCAATGATTGCAAATATGAAACACAGCATTGCGTAATGACAAAAAAGCCACACAGGAGAGAAATAGTGCATAATGTTAAAACCTACTTTATAAAACATTAGGTATAAATTATAACATATTTAATTTTAGAAATCAGAGAAGGTATTTTAAAATGTGACAACATATATTAATAAACCTAAGAAAAACCATATTATCTCTCCATATATACTACAGAGGTATTTGACAAAATTCAATTCCTATTCTTGATGAGAAGAAAAGTCCCGAATAAAACAGGAACAGCCGGGTGCAGTGGTTCACACCTGTAATCCTAGCAACTCAGGAGGCTGAGGTGGGAGGATCACTTGAACCCAGCAGTTTAAGGCTGCAGTAGGCCATAATCATGCCACTGCTCTCCAGCCTGCATGACACATTGAGAACCCTGACTCTAAGAAATAAAGAAATAGCAACTGATGTGTATTTCTTTAACATGACAGGTGTGTGTGTCAGCCCAAAAGTCAGCAAATATTTTATGGGGAAACATGAGCCTTTGTCACTAATGTCAGGAGTAAGACAGAGATGCACACATCACCATTGCTATTTATAATGTAACAGAAGAGACAAGAGAAAGGTAGACGTATACAAATTAGAAAAGATGAGTTTAACTCTTATTATTTGAAGACAATATAACTGGATATTGGCAAAACCAAGAGACTCAACTAAAAAACTACTACAAACAAGAAGATAATTCAGTAAGGTAGTAGTGTCTAAACTTAGTAATTCAAAATTAACATAATAAATGTATTAATGATAGCTTTCATACATAAAAACTAATCAGAAAGTGTTTTCAATAGGGTCTTTCTTCCATTATGTATACAAAAATAAAGATTAAAAAACTGTGAATAAGGCCGGGAATGGTGGCTTACACCTGTAATCCCAGCACTTTGGGAGGCAGAAGCAGGCAGATTACTTGAGTTTAGGAGTTAGAGACCAGCCTGAGCAACATGACGAAACACTATCACTACCAAAAAAACAAAAATCAGTCAAGCTTGGTGTCTTGCACCTGTAGTTCCAGCTACCTGGGAGGCTAAGGCAGGAGAATTATGTGAGCCTGGGAAGCAGAGGCTGTACTAAGCTGAGCTTGTACCACTGCACTCCAGCCTGGGCAACAGAGGGAGACCCTGTCAAAAACAAAAAAACAAAAAACACCCAAAAAACAAACAAAAAAGCCTAGGGATAAGGCCGGGTGAGGTGGCTCATGCCTGTAATCCCAGCACTTTGGGAGGCTGAGTTGGGTGGATCACCTGAGGTCAAGAGTTTGAGACCAGCCTGACCAACATGATGAAACCCTGCCTGTCTCTACTAAAAATATAAAAACTAGCTGGGCATGGTGAAGTAAGCCTGTAGTACCAGCTACTTGAGAGGCTGAGGTGGGAGGATCACTTGAACCAGGGAAGCAGAGGTTGCAGTAAGCTAAGATCGTGTCGCTGCACTCCAGCCTGGATAAAAGAGCCAGACTCCGTCTCAAAACAAACAAACAAACAAAAACAAAAACTGCAAATAAACTTAGAAATGTGCCAAACTGAATGAAGAAAATGTTAAAATACTACTGCAGGAACAACGGTAACTTGAATGAATATAAAGACATAACATGTTCAAAGATAGTAAGAATCCAACCTCATAAGTTAGTCCAATAAAAATACCTTTTCCCTGTGACACCAGGCAAACTGAAGTTCATATGGGAAAAATAAACAAAGAAGAGCAGCCAGGAACATCTTGATAAAGAAGAGAAATGTGTGTTGGGGGAGGGGTGGAGAGGGAGAACAAATTTTGTCTAAACCTTACCTGATACTATAATATACCGTAAAATCTCAGAAATTTTTTTAAAAAATGTACTTTTTAGATAGAAAGACAGACTAGTGAACAAAATAGAAAGTCCAGAAAGCAACCAAACTATATACAGGAATTTGCTATATTTTAGGAAGAAGTTGAACTTTTCAGTAAATGGTGCTGGTACAATTAAATAGCTATCTGGAAAAAATAAAGTCTGAGCTACATTTCATACCATTTACCAGGATAAATTCCAAATGGCAAAAACAACAAAACAACCACAAAACCACAGGCAATATTAATAGACAAAGAACAATGAGGAAAACAATTCACATTTCCTATCACAGACAAATGGCAGATTGTGGTAGGCTAACAAAGCTCACCATTTCTACAAAGATGTCTATATCCTAATCCCTGGAAACTGTGAATGTTACCTTACATGGCAAAAGAGACTCTGCAGATGTAATTAAATTCAGGATTTTGAAATGAGGGTATTATCTGGTTTAATTAGATGGGCCTAATGTAATCTTAAGAGTCCTTATAAGAGGGAGGAAAAGTCAGAGTCATAAAAGGTAATTTAATGACAGGAGAGAGAAATTTGAAGATGAAAGATGGGGCCATGAGCCAAGGAATGAACATGGAAATTAGAGAAGGCAAATAAATGGATTTCCCCCTAGAACTCCAAGAAGAATACAAGTCTGTCAACAGCTTGATTTAGTGACTTCTGACCAATAAAAAAACATGCCCAGCTTCCCTCTTAGTGACGGTAAGGCTGTGACCAAATGGGCCTCTCAAATATGGCTGGTGGAAGTGGAAACTAGCTGGAAATTCCACGATCTCTATCAAAATTATAAGTGAATTGCTCTCTGACCCAGCAATCCCATGCCCAGGAATTAATCCTACAGATAAACCTACATACTTGTGAAATGAAATATGTACAAAGTGTGAAAGTTGATCATAAAAACTGGGTCAATCTTGTCACACCTGACTAAGACAGAGTTGAGAGGGCCCAGGAGGAAAAAGGACTTAGAACACGTAACATTGTTCCAAAACTCTAAGTCTCTGCAAGCCTGGCTGCTCAAGCCACCTTCTATAATCAAAACCAGTTTTATCTAATAGTTGCCAAAATGACTTGCAGCAACTGTAAGACTAATTTTACTCACCACTGTCATTCACTAATCAAAATCTGCCAGCCCCCCAGAACCTTATTAGTGCCAATGAACTTTCTCCAAGAGCAATATGTAACATTTCTCCTTTTTATAAAACCTCCAATGTTCTCTTTGTTCTTCAGACATACTAAAGACCACTTGGTCTGTGTGTACACCCTGAATTGCAATTCTTTTCTCTCAAGCAAAATGTTAAATCTAGAGATTTGGCTCTCTCTATTTTTTTATTTGACTTTGACAAAGGTTACAGTCTATTGTTCACCCAGCTGCCAGAGTGACCCTTTAAAAACATAAACCAGAAATACAATGGCCTCCAACTGTTTCAGACACTCTAGGCATCTCCTTGAGGCCTCTGCACTTGCTGTTCCGCAGATACTCTCTCTAGATGTTTGCATGGCTACATTTCTCATTGCTTTTGAGTCTCTGCTCAAACTTCAACTTATCTTTAATAGTCTACCTCCCTTCTCCATCATTTCCTATCTCCTTAGCTTGCTTTAAACCTTTCTTCCTTGATACTACTGGACCACTGACATACTTATTTGTTAAATGATTTGTCTGTCTCTTTTACTAAACTATAAGTTCCATGAAAGCAAGGACTTGGTTTGGCCTCTGTTGCAGAATCAGCATCTAATATAGTATCTTAGGTGGGCAATAAATATTTAATTTTTTTTATCTTTCTTTTGGTATCTCTCTCCCTCTTTTGTACCTTCCTCTATCCTTCCTAACTTGGTCAGAATGAAGAATTGAAATAATTCTCCTTTAGGTTGGGCGCAAGGTGGGGGGATCACCTGAGGTCATAAGTTTGAGATAAGCCTGGCCAACATGGTGAAACCCTGTCTCTACTAAAAATGCAAAAATTAGCTGGGCGTGGTGGCTGGTGCCTGTAATCCCAGTGACTCAGGAGGCTGAGGCAGGAGAATCGCTTGAACCTGGGAGACGGAGGTTGCAGTGAGCTGACATCGTACCATTGCACTCCAGCCTGGGTGATGAGAACAAAACTCTGTCTCAAAAAAAAAAAAAATTCTCCTTTAATGCCTCTCTACTGCTCATAAAATCAAGATAAATTCTATAACATAGCATTCAAGGCATTCCCTTTTATAGTACTAAGCAATACTTCTAGTCCCATCTCCTACACAAAATACCCCCTTTGGGGCCTGCATTTAACACACTGGGGAATTTGCTGTTTCTTGAATAAAATACATATTTTCACACTTGTGTGAATTTTATTGATGGATTGATTGAGATGGAGTCTCGCTCTGTTACCCAGGCTGGAGTGTAGTGGCACAATCTCAGCTCACTGTAACCGCCACCTCCCAGGTTCAAGCAATTTTACTCCCTCAACCTCCCGAGTAGCTGGGACTACAGGTGTGCATCACTATGCCCGAATAATTTTTGTATTTTTAGTAGGGATGAGTTTTGCTGTTTTGGTTAGGGTGGTCTCAAACTCCTGACCTCAGGTGATCCAACTGCCTTGGCCTCCCAAAGTGCTGGGATTACAGGCATGAGCCACTGCGCCCAGCCTACTTGTATGAATTTTAAATCTAATCCAAATATCACTTCTTTGAGGAGCACTCTCAACTGCTACCACAAATGTTTTCCTCTTTAGACTAACATTATCTTATTTATATTACGACACAGCAGTTAATTCTCTCTGAACTGTATGATTTTTTACATATTTGTTTCCTTCAAGGTTAGACCTGGTCCTCGTCACTTTTATATTTTTTAATCACTTAGGCCATATTCAAGTTTCAACAAATGTTTGCTAAATGAATAGTACCTGTTTATCTGTTGCATTATTAAGTAGTTGTGCTTGTTTTAAATTTTAAAAGCTAATGGGTAGATATAGCCATACAGTGACATGCTATTCAGCAATACAAAGAAAGGAACTACTTACTGACACATGCTATGCCATGGATGAACTTCAAAAACATTATGCTAAGTGGAAGAAGCCAGACACAAGAGACCACACATTTTATATAATTCCATTGATGTGAAATGTAGATTAGTGATTGCCTGGGGCTGGGGGTGGGAACTGTAAATGGGCATCAGGGACCTTACAGGGGTATGTGTGAAAATGTTCTAAAAATGATTTATGGTGATGACTGTATCACTCGATAAAGTTACTAAAAATCATTGAATCGTAGGCTTGAAATGGGTGAATTTTATGACATAAAATATACCTCAATAAAGCTCTTAAGAAAGAAAAACGCTAATGAGCATAATATTTTACATTTCTTGGTCTAACATTTTAAAAAATTTATATGACTTTCAATTAACTGTGGTTTGCATATCATCCTCATTTATTCATGCAAAAAAACCCACTTAGTAAGGTTCTATTATGGCTCAGGCTTTCTGCAAAGCAATATAGATATGAAGATTAATAAACAGCCTGTCTTCAAGAAGCTCACAGTCCAGGGATAGAATGTATATACATTAATATATAGATATAACTATATAGTTACAAGTGTCTATATGTAGAATGTATAGATAATTCTATTTTAGAATAATTATAAGATCTCTAAAATCAAAGATTCAGTTTTGTTCATAACATACTTCTTATTGTGATTAAGACCTTTTATTATTCATCATTTCTACATTTTAAATAATTCAAGTAATACATGATCTCTGAAAAAAAAATTAGAAAATTCAGATAACTAAGAAACTATTAATTTATAGTCCCCTGAAATCTACTACCATAAGTTAATTGGACCACAAATTAACTGTTCCTAAGTTAATCAGAAATTTTATTCCCTAAACATAATTACCTTTTATGAATTTGGTTACTAATGAAAAAAAATCCCTGGATTCATTTCCATCAGCTTGCATGTATATACTAAGAGCGCATACTCTATTATAAAGGAAAAGTTAATATAAATTGTAAAATACCAAGAAACTGGTATAATAACCACATCCAAACCAGTATCTTCAGACACCAGATATACAAAATTGTGAAATGAATGCATGTAGTCAGAGTAAATGAGATTTAGATATACCTATAGCATCAACTTACATATGTGCAGTTTTTACTAAAGGTTTATTATTTAGAAAAGGAGAATACATTCAGTGAATATTTACGTTTGATGGGATTTCCTTTTTTTTTTTTCCAGAAAGGTGATAGATGTTAAGATACTTGTCAAATGACTATCAGAAGTATGTTAATTTTTTTTTATAATGTAGGTCTCACTGTCACATGACCATTTTGCTGAAGTAAGGCTGGATCAAATAACATGGGAAAAAACTTGAAACTTGCGAGATGCTTGCTTGAGATAGTGGTACTGGTGGTTTTGCTCAGACTTATGCTGTTCTGCTACTTTATCGTCCATGAGAGATGCTTTGAGTTGCTTTTCTAATGGTGGTGATATATTTGTACATATCTACTTACATGAGATCAAACTGCATTTATAACAGTGGCTGCTAGGATTAAAGGTCCAGTCCGTGGTTACAGAACAAAGGCAAACTAATTGGCCCAGGAAGGTGTCAAAGCCCCAGTTAGAACCTGCCAAGCCAAACTGTTACCTTTCACATCATCAGAGAAGAAGAATTACAGAAACAAAGAAGCTAGCTACCTGTGAAGCTAAAAGTACTTTTTAAAAAAGTATGCAGATGTTGCCTGTTTTCATGCTTACTACTTCAGATTCATATTCTAGGCCACTATCTTTATAAATACAACCTAAATTTGGGTTGAATGAGACACCAGATCTCTCTAATGCCCCATTTCACCATGTTAAATGTTTGCTTTGAGTTAGCCTTTCAATTATATTGAGAAACTAGACAACCAAAAGTTTACATACTTTATTTTTTTAAAATCAAGTATAGAAAAATTTTAATAAATCTCCACATTCGGGAATCAGAAAAAAGCAAGGAGAAGAATGGAATCTAATATCTCCTGGAGCTAACTATGTGATGATACTTTTACGTTCTTTATTATAACAGTCCTCAGAAATATTAATTATAATTATTCCCATTTAATAGGTAAGGAGGGCTGGGTGTGGTGGCTCAGGCCTGTAATCCCAGCACTTTGGGAGGCTGAGGTGGGTGGATCACATGAGGTGAGGAACTTAAGACCAGCCTGGCCAAAATGGTGAAACCCCATCTCTACCAAAAATAAAAAAATTGGCCAGCTACTCAATTAGTAATTGAGTGGTAGCTGTAATCCCAGCTACTCAAGAGGCTGAGGCAGGAGAATCACTTGAATTTGGGAGACAGAGGTTGCAGTGAGCCAAGGTTGTGCCAGTGTACTCCAACCTGGGCAACAGAGCAAGACTCTGTCTCAAAAAAAAAAAAAAAAAAGGTAAAAGGTAAGGAGATTTCAAGAATGTATTTTGACCAAGATTAGAAAGGAAAGGATGTATCATCCAATTCTAGTCTAAGAGATATGAAGGGAATCCACTACTGAGCTCCTAGGAAAGAACCATGTAGAAGTGAGAGTTGTTTCCTCTAGCTGTTGCCCTGTCTTGATAGGACATACCAAGGGCTACTGTAGCCAAACTGTCACCAGGCTGATGATAAAGACAACAGTAAGGAAGGCAGAGCACAGGGAGGGCTTTGACAGCACTGAGTTGTCATGTTAAACCAGCCCTGACTACCTGACTACCTTTGCATGTTCAGTCAGAGTAAAATATATAGCTTCACTTTTACATCTATTTAATTGGGTTTTCCATTTTTTGCTGCTGAAAGCATTCCAATGAATTTACTTCCTAAGATGAAACATGGTTATACTATACAAAGTCTAGATATGCCAACATTAACAACTACTAGAACATGTAAATAAGTATTTCCTTAGGATGGTATATTAGTTATCTATTGCTGCAAAACAAACTAGCATCTTAACAACTGACATTTATTATTTCACAGTTTCTAAGGGTCAGAAATCCAGGAATGGCTTGGCTGGCTGGTTCTGGCTCATGCTTTCTCATGAGGTTGCAGTCATGCTGTTGTCATATGAAGGGGCTGGAGAATCTGCTCCAACCTCAGTTAAATGGTTGTCGGCAGTAGGCTTTAGTTCTTGCCACACAGGCCACTCGTGCTATGGCAGCTGGGTTCCCTAGAGCCAGTGATCCAAGAGAGTAAGGACACACCCAAGAATGAAGGAGGAAGCTTCACTATCTTTTTTTTTTGAGACAGAGGCTTACTCTGTTGCCCAGGCTGGAGTGCAGTGACATGATCTCGGTTCACTGCAAGCTCAACCTCCTGGGTTCAAGTGATTCTCCTGCCTCAGCCTCCTGAGTAGCTGGGATTATAGGCACGCACTACCACGCCCGGCTAATTTTTGTATTTTTTAGTAGAGATGGGGTTTCATCATGTTGATCAGGCTGGTCTTGAACTTCTGACCTCGTGATCCACCTGCCTCGGCCTCCCAAAGTGCTGGGATTACGGGCATGAGCCACCGCACCCGGCCTTCTTCACTATCTTTGATAAGCTGATCTTGGAAGTAATATATCATTGCTTCTACTCTATATGACTGGCCACACAGATCAACTCTAGTACAATGTAGGAAGTGTTGGCACAAGGAGGTGGGACTAATTGGTGGTGATCTTGGTGGCTGGCTACCAAAGATGAAGTCTGTAATTAGAATTATTGGGTAAACATACCTGAATATATAAAAATCTTTTAAAACATTCTTTCAAATTGTTTTCTAGAAAAATTCTTTTGACCTGCATACTAACCAGCCAAGCTTAAGACTATCTTGCCATTAAGTAGAATCATTGTTTTACTTTTCAGATAAAAAGTGACACTTCATTTAAACTTGGGAAGACATTTCATTGATTAGCCATTTGTTCTTCCTTAATTTATTCATTTATTAAAGATTCACTGGGTATATAAAAAAAGATTTTCTGAGTATCTTCTATGTACAAGGCAAGTACTCATGCCAATGAGCAAAACCAGAGTTCTTGCTCTCATAGTTATTACAGTCTAAAGGGGAAGTCAAACAATTGGATAACTATACAAAGAAAGATATAATTACAAACTGAGATACTTCTGATGGGGAAAATGAACATACCTCTATGACCACATGGAATAAAAGAACTTAGCTGAGACTGGGGTTTCTGGAGATGGCTTCCCTGAGGACACGACACTTGAGCTGACATAGGAAAGATAAATAAAGGGTAAGGAGTGAAGAAGGTGGAAAAGTGTGTTCCAGGCAGCAAGGATTGCCCATACAGAGGAGGATATCTGTGATCAGCTATTGAGGCTGATATGCAGGGTGAGAGAGATACAAGGTATAGACTGAGTCAGACTATGTAGGTAAGTGCCTTCTGGATTACTTTCAGGATTTTGGACTTTTTTTTTTTTTTTTTTGAAATGGAGTCTCATTGTTGACCAGGCTGTAGTGCAGTGGTGCAATCTCAGTTCACTGAAGCCTCCATTTCCTGGGTTCAAGCGATTCTTCTGCCTCAGCCTCCTAGGTAGCTGGAATTACAGGCATGCACCACCACACCCAGCTAATATTTATATTTTTAGTAGAGACAGGGTTTCACCATGTTGGCCAGACTGATCTCAAACTCATGACCTCAAGTGATCTACCCGCCTGGGCCTCCCAAAGTGCTGAGATTACAGGCATGAGCCACTGCACCCAGCCAATTTTGGACTTTTTTCTAAGAGTAATGGAATGTCACTGGGGGTAGAAATGGAGACAAAGCATCATCAGATTAGCATTTTGAGATTCCTGATAGTGGGGAGAACAGACTAAGGAATGGGAGGAGTGTATACAGGGAGATGAAGGAGTAGGTTACTTGGAGTAGCTCAGGCAAGAGATGATGGTATCTTGGATGATGTAAAAGGGGCAGGTAGGTTCTAACACCAGAGTGAGCAAGCATGCCGTAAAGCCAGGCTGT
Organism: Cheracebus regulus; assembly: GCA_963574635.1. Classification (NCBI taxonomy): domain Eukaryota; kingdom Metazoa; phylum Chordata; class Mammalia; order Primates; family Pitheciidae; genus Cheracebus; species Cheracebus regulus. The sequence continues at coordinate 69,538 of CAUYQU010010617.1, read as the reverse complement.
AGCCTGGGTCACTGATGATGGGGGAGTGAGGGCATAAACAAGTTACTACTCCTGCCTAATTAACTGGTGAATGTATGTGTCCCGGTAAAATTCATATGTTGAAGCTCTAATCCCCAGTGTGGCTGTGTTTGGAGCACAGAAGTAATTAAGTTTAGATGAAGTCATAACTATTGGCCCCTGATCCAATAGGATTACTGTACTAGCACCCTTAATTATTTTTAGACACCAAAGAGCTTGCTCACAGTCTCTCTCCCATGTGAGGACACAGCAAGAAGTGGCTATTTATTTGCAAGCCAGGAAGAGGGCTCTCACTAGAAACTGAATTGGCTGGAACCTTTAACTTGGACTCACTTCTAGCCCCCAGAACTGTGAGAAAACAAATTTCTGTTGTTTGTGGCAGTCGAAGCTGACCTAACACTACCTTCTCTGTAGAGTTTAGGATTCAATCAGTGATGTTTTGAAAGCATATCTATACTGTTTGGAGGAATAGTATAGCCCGGTCTCCACAACCATCAAATAAACATATTGCCTTACATTTTATTGAAAAGATCTATATTCCGGTCATCTATTTCTGCATAACAAATTACCCCAAAACATAATGTCATAACACAACAACCATTTTATTATGCCCACAGATTCTGTGGGTCAGGAATTTCAAAGGGGCACATTGAAGACAGCTTCTCTCTGCTCTATGATGTCTGGGGCTTCAGTTGGCAAGACCAGAAAGCTGGGAATGATTCAAAGGGCAGGGGATGATTCCACTGCCTGAAGGATGAACAGCTGAGTTCTAGGGAACCCACTTCCAAAAAGATGGTTTATTCACTCATGTCAACTAGGCCACTGGGAGTGATAACTAGAGCACCTACTCATGGTGCCTCTGAGTGGCTTTTCACAGCATGGTGGCTGGGTTCCAGGACGGAGCATACAGAAGGACTGTTCCAAGACAGTGATCATTCAGAGACCCCTTTATGACCTGGCCTAAGAAGCCACACAGCGTCGCTTCTACTGACTCTATTGGTGGAGGGGTTCCCAAGCCCCTAAGGTTTGAATATTAGGAGTATGAGGAATGGGAAGTAATAGTAGGAAAGTAAAAGAATTTCTGGCCTTTTAAAAAATTATTATTATTATTTTTTAGAGTCTCACTCTGTCACCCAGGCTGGAGTGCAGTGGTGTGATTTTGGCTCATTGCAGCCTTGATCTACAAGGCTCAAACAATCCTCCCACCTCAGCCCCAGGTAGTTGAGACCACAGATGTGTGCCATCATGCCCTGCTAATTTCTTTGTATTTTTTTTGTAGAGATGGGATTTTGCTATGTTGCCCAGGCTGTCTTCTGAGCTCAAGTGATCCGCCCACCTTGGCTTCCCAAAGTGCTCACCAAAGTGAGTCACCACACCTTTTTTTTTTAAAACCATCAGTCTCTCTTTCTCTCTCTTTTTTTGTGGGCGGGGGGGGGGACAGAGTCTCACTCTATTGTTCAGGCTGGAGTGCAGTGGCACAGTCTCAGCTCACTGCAACCTCTACCTCCCAGATTCAAGCGATTCTTGTGCCTCAGCCTCCTGAATACCTGGGATTACAGGTGCGTGCCACCATACTCGGCTAATTTTTGTATTTTTAGTAGAGGCAGGGTTTCACCATGTTGGCCAGGCTGGTCTTGAACTCCTCACCTCAAGTGATCTGCCTACCTCGGCCTCCCAAAGTGCTGGGATTACAGATGTGAGCCACCATGCCCGGCCCACAGCCTACTTTTAAAGAGAGTGCTCCAAAGAGAAATTCCTCCTCTGCTCCCTTCCAGTTATGCTTCTGGTGGATGGTGAGACTGGAGTGTAAGGCAGGTATCAGGCTGAACCTGGTGAGGAGTAGAAGTATTAAGGATTACTCACAAATTTTTGCCTTGAAAATCTGAAAGAATGGTATTTTTCATGAAGACAGAGAACAATGGGATAGCTTTGAAGGGAAATATCATATATATGGTCTTAGATGTCCTGAGTCTGAGATGCCTGTAAGAACTCCAAGTGGAGGTGTTGAGAGAACAGTTAAATATTTAGCTCCAGAGCCCAGGAGTGACCCAGGATGGAGATAAAAATTGGGACTCATCAGCCTATAGACAGATACTAACTGAAGGCTTGAGTTTCATTTTCTGAATGGCTTACTCTTGCCCTTTGATCAGAATGGTATTCTGTTAAACACTTTGCGTGTCTAATAGTGATGCTTCATATCTCAGGCAAATAAACTGCCTTTTAAGATATTTTGCTGTGATAGCTGTAAGTAACCTAGAGTGCCTCCAAATGGTGTACAAATTCAGTTAGGACATTTAACAAATAAAAACATTCACCACCTAGACTCACTCTAAATTTGAGGGTCTACTTAATCAAAAGAGCCATTATATATAGTAAGCTTTCTTAGTCACCAACAGTTTATCTGCCTTCTCAAATATCAACCTTCACTTTACCACCTTCGCATATTTAATCTACTACTCCTATATTTGATTTCTAATATGTATACTTCACAATACATTTGCTTTTCTTTATTTTTATTTTATTGAGACGGATTCTTGCTCTGACGCCCAGGCTGGAGTGTAGTGGCACGATCTCAGCTCACTGCAACCTCCACCTCCCAAGTTCAAGCCATTCTCCTGCCTCAGCCTCCCAAGTGGCTGGGATTACAGGTGGTGGTGGGTGCTGTGATCTCATATACACAGGTGGCTGAGGCAGGAGAATTGCTTGAATGCAGGTGGTGGAGGTTACAGTGAGCTGAGATCATGCCACTGGACTCTAGCCTGGGTGACAGAATGAGAGTTCATCTCAAAAGAAAATAAAGTTCTAATTTTTCGTATAGATCTCATGGTGGTTACAGCATTTGTATATGTGTATGTAATATATACTTCACAGTATAACATATTACATAGTGTAGGAGGTCTGGTATGGAGCCTAGCAGTATGGCAGTGATGGTATGAAGGTGTCATACTGATGCCTAACTAGAGTGGACAGCAAGACAGCAAAATGAAAGGTCCAAATTAGAGTCTTAACTGTGAGCTCCTAGAACTCATTCATTCATTCATTCATCCATTCATTGATTCATCCAAAAAATATTTTATTAATCTCTTTGTGTGTACCATGCTCTATTGCCCAAACTACATCAGACAGAGGTGGCAAAAAAAAAAAAAAGGATCTTTCAGAGGCCTGTCATACTTGTCCTGTCCCACTACCCATGGGACTCAGGCAGCCAGTATATAACACCAGGTACTTCTCCCATGTCCAGAGCCAGCAACATACATCCAAATACACACCCTCTCCTAAGAGGATGAAGATGAAAGAGGTCAGCCAGACCCAGGCTGCTAATCCTGGTCAAATGTATGTCTGTTCACTATGAGTTCATAGCAACTACTTAACATGGCTTTTATTCACACCTGGTCTTTTCCACCAGCAAAGAAGGGAACTGCCTTCCAGATGTGATACACAGGAAAAATCTCCTACTCCTGAAAGATGCCTCTCCACCTGCTCCTAGATGTTTGGCATTGCTCCCAGAAAAAGGACGTCCTGCAGGTAAGAGATGTGATTTTAAGTGTCCTTGCCATGGGGCAAGGGAACCTATTGAGGAATATACATTACATTGTAAATGACTCCTACCCAATACACTCTGGAGAACCAGTTTTGCTAGAGGAGAGAGATGGAAAAGAAGAGCATGCCAGAGAATCAGCCTATGATACCTACAGGTGTAGTTAGTGGGTCTCCTGGATACAGAAACAGCCTTGGAAAGGAGACGCCAGGCCATGGGCCAGGATGGGAATGTTGAACTCTGCAGTTTTGTCAAGTACAGCTCTATTTCCAGCCCCGCACTTACTCACTGACCTCAAACACTTAGTTACTATAGACAAAGTTAGTGCTATGAGGAAAATCAGAGACGTACCTGCACTTTAAAGGAAGACGCTGAGACTCCAGAAGGTTACCATGACTCAGGCTAGGCTAGACCCCAGCCTCCCTGGTCACGTCCCACTCCAGAGGTGAACCTGGAAACAAGAAACTGTTGTTTTGTTGGGTAAAATAAGACAAAGAAACAGACTTCACTTACTGTGCAACACTTGGGGTTAAATGTCCTGTGACAATTTTGGGGAAAGGTAGAAAAGAACAACATCTAAAAATGTACCTTCCTATTTCCAAAAGATGAGAAATTGAAATAGCCATGTAATTAATACTGAATCCAGACACACATACTAAGTTCATTTGCAACTTACAGGAGGGTGATCAGTTCAATGATACAAGTTTCTTTAAAAATTTTGTTTCATTTTCAACAATTCTACTTAAATTACTGATATTACACCAGGCACAGTGGCTCACGCCTGTAATCCCAGCACTTTGGGAGGCCAAAGTGGGTGGATCACTTGAGGCCAGGAGTTGGAAACTATCCTGGCCAATATGGCGTCACCCCGTCTCTACTAAAAATACAAAAACTTAGCGGGCATGGTAGCATGTGCCTATAGTTCCAGCTACTCATGAGGCTAAGACACGACACTCACTTGAACCCGGGAGGTGGTGGTTGAAGTGAGCCAAGATGGCACCACTGCACTCCAGCCTAGGTGTCAGAGTGAGACCCTGTCTCAAAAAAAAAAAAATTATTGATATTAAAATTGTTATAACCAAATCACAAGATCTATTTTAACCATGCTAGTATATCATTTTAACACATTGACTCTTGAAAACAATGTTGTATTTGTTATTTTGACCACTGAACCACTGCACTCTAACCTGAGCGACAGAGCAAGACTTCGTCTCAAAAAAAAAAAAAGTTCTAATTTTGTGTATAGATCTCATGGTGGTTACAGTTTCCTATGAAACAGTTCTGGAGGCTGTAAGTCCAAGGCGTCAGCAGGTTGGTTCCTTCTGAGGCTTTGCTTTTGGCTTGTGATTGTAGAAGGCTGCCTGGCCCGTGTGTCTTCATACAGTCTTCCCTCTGTGTATGTCTGAGGCATCATTTCCTCTTAGGAGGACACCAGTCACACGGCATTGGAGCCCACTCTAATGACCTCATGTAACCACTTTATTTTTTTATCTTTATGTTATTTATTTATTTATTTTGAGACAGGACCTCACTCTGTCACTCAGGCTGGAGTGCAGTGGCACAATCACAGCTTACCACAGCATCAACCTCTGGGCTCAATCAATCCTCCCACCTCAGCCCCCCAAAATAGCTAGGACTACAGGCATACCACCACACTGAACTAATCTGTTTTAGAGAGACAGGATCTTGCTATGTTGCCCAGGCTGGTCTCAAACTCCAGGGTTCAAGCAATCCTCCTGCCTTGGCCTCCCAAAGTGCTGAGATTGCAGGCATAAGCCACTAATTTTTACCTCTTTAATGAGGCTCTAATCCCAGCCTCACTTTTTCCCCTTTAAAGACCACATCTCCAATTACAGTAATATACCGAGATACTGAGGATTAGGGCCCCAATCTATGAAACTTAGGGAGGCTCACAATTCAACCATAACTATATATGTACATAAAGGTAAGCCTGCATATACTATACTGTGCACAGATAACTGAGCACCTTTGCCCTAACTGTTACAAGGTTTTTTATAAAACCTGGGTATGATACATGTGGCTGCACTTCTAATCAAATTTTTACATACTCTTAATAGAAATGATGAGTGTGTAAATTATAATCTAAAATTTGAATAAATAACACACACACATGGCACTAGAATAACGTCCCTCAAAAAAATAGCTACTCCTTAATTCTGAACATTTTAAGACATCCAGAATCACTTTCCCTGAGCAATTATGATTTTACAAAATGTTGTCAAGACCATCACAAAGTTTTACTGCCCAGACAGAGCTAAATGCCTGAAGCTTTCAGCAGTGATTTGTTATTTACTCTGGAGGTAAGCTGCTAAGCAAGATTTATTCAGTCAGAACAGAGCCACCCGTAACAGCACAATGTGTATTTTACTGTGGGGGGAAGGAATTTTTTTAACCATTCCTCAAGAGAATTTGTTCTTTATAATCAGAAAAAATACATCTGCATGTAAGTTTTCATCCTTTTGTGAAATCGAGGGCACTGTTATGCATTTGACAAACCAGTTTGGTTTCAACCATTCGTATTTGAATTTTAGATCTGAGAAAGTTTCAGGCAATTTTCATAATAAAAACAGTAGAACAATTTCAAAGTCCACTGATAGAATCTATTGGGTATCTGCTTTACCTACACAGGGCTTTAATTTTCTGGCATTGGCTTCTTTACACTACAGTAGCCTAACTCTCACACTCATACCATCTCAGAGAGACTTGGGATTCCTAACAAAAAGAAAACACGAATAATGCATATTTGCCAACTTTGGTTTTCAGAACGGATAACGAGTACTAGAGGCCAATTGCTGGCCTACTTCCGCCCCCTAGTGACCATAAGATATTGTTGCTCTTCGCAAAAGGGAGGCTGGGGAGCTCAGACCAGCAATCAAAGTGGCTGCCCCTGTCCTGTCCCCACTTCAGCAACCTGTTCCCCAAGATATCCCAGGTCCTCTAGCTACCATTTCACCAGAGACAGACAAGGGAGATGATGAATTGATTCACATTTCGGTGGTTTCAACTTAAACCTTTGCTTCTCCCCAGACTGCACGCATTTGCACAAAAGCATTGAAGCAAGAAAGCAATGCTGTGTAACTCAAAAAGTAAGTCACGAATGCTGGAAATTTCGGCTTAAGAAGGATTTTTCCCTGGTTATTTGGGGTTTTGGCTTTTAGGGTTTTTTAGGGGGACGGGTGTTGCTTGGGGTAGAATTTTTGTTTTTTTTTGGAGAGCTGTCTTTGAAGAGTCATATAACGCTTCCATCTTTTTGGTAAATTACTGTCCCTGCTATAAACAGTCAGAGGGGTGGAAATCAGCAGAAGATCTAAGAAAATGGTTCATTTCCCAGACTTCTCTCCTCTGTTCCTGACCACTCCCATCCCTGTATCCAGCTAGAAGGTGCAGCTCTGGGGTGGCCACCGCATCCAATGGGGCATTTCACCCTGCAGACACGGAGTGGGTGGAAACATGAGTGAGGAATGTCCTGGTCAGACTCCAACCACCCTCCCACAGCTGCTAACAGGACTCCCTGCTGCAATTCCTCAGTAGGTCAGGGAGTTTTTCAGGCAGGTAGCCAATCTCCAAAATGGCTTTAGCTCAGGGGAGGCAGGGTTGATAAAGGGAGGCAGACAAGGAGGCAGGATCTGGGAAGTTTTACAGAGGCCCCAGGCAATGTTTCTGAACTCGGGTTTGGGCTGGTCATTAATCAAGCCCCTCCCAATGTTCAAATCAGCCACACAAGCCCATCAGGAGTCATACCAGAGGGACATCTCTCCTGCCAGTGCCCAAATCCAATCTAGACAGAACCATGAAGAAAATGGAAAGAATGCACAGAGAGTGAGGGCTCCTTCATGTTGCCAGTTAAACTTTCTGAGAAGCCATAGGAGCTCTTCAGCTTCCAATCCACCATCACCAACTCCCACGGACACAGCATCTCTAGGGCAGCTGGTAGAGCATGGCAGGGGACTGGGAGTCAAAGGTCTCCCTGTTGGGGCACAGTTTCAACTGTCTGTAGAAGAAGTGCAATATAGAGAGAGTCTGGTGTCTGGCAGACCTGAGTTTGAATCCCAACTCTGCTGCAGGCTCACTGTGCAAGCTTTGACAGCTTCTACTCCATTCTTCAATCATCAGCACAGAGGCTTATGCCCTCAGGGATGCCATCTCTGACACCACAAGCTGGATCAGATCCATCCCCTGTTTACAAATCTTGTGATCTCTTAAAATTTTCATTCATAACGTCTATCACCGTTTGTCATTTTATATTTTATGTATGTGATGATTTGTCTACTTTCTTGTTTTCTTTCTTGCATCCTAAGCTCAGAGAAAGCCAGGACCCATCATTTTCATTCACCATTTTATCCCAGGGACTAGCACATAGAAAATACTTAATAGAGATTTGAGAAATTAATGAATTACACTGAGATTTTACTGTCTATAAAATAGAATGTAGGTCCATTGTGAAATTAATGAAAGAATACATATGTAAAAAAAAAAATCTTCCCTGTGTCTGATACAGAGTAGTTACTCAAAAGGGGGTGGTTTCTTTGCCACTGTCTCTTTGGGGACATCCCACAAGAGAATAGTTGTCCCTGACCTCCAGAGGTACCACTGAGCCATGAAATTAACCAAAACAGAAAACCAGGGAACTGAATAATCCACAAATTCCATCACAAGTCCCTGAATAATCAAAACTAGTTGGCATATTACAATTCATCGCCTCTCCTCTCTAGCTGTCCCCTGATGGCAGGAAAAGTTATCTCCGGCTTCACTTTCTTTTCCATCCCAGATAGAGAGTAGCCAGAGGGACTGTAAATCCACTCCTAACATTTTCAGTTGTTTGAGTTATGTTCTACCAGAATTAAGAAGGTGACTTTAAAAACATGAAGGAGAAATAAAGGTTGCACTTCCCAGAGCAGAGTACAGGTGGAAAATGGAACTGATCTTTCAATATGAGGCTGCAGTGGAGGGAAAAGTACTAAGAATAATTTTACAGAATACTTGCATTATGGGTAATTTTTTTAAATCCAAGGTTCAACTTGCATGACACTGAGGCATAAGTCTACCACTTAATGACATTTATAACTCTGTAACAATACATTTTGTATAAATTACTGCTGAGGCTTAACATTTCTGATTATGATATATAGCATAAAGTGATGTCATAAAGGCGAAGTTTGTAAGTTACGATCTGTCCTGTTGCTTTAAATAAGAGGATTTCGGAGACAATTGCCTTGATGAATATAAACTCAAATGAACCTTGAATCTCTTCAATTATTCTTATTTAGAATTCATTTTCCTTTGAACTTTCATTTAACTCAAAGCACAATGGTTCCATTATAAATCAAATGCAAGCTTGTCTTTCCTGCAATAACAAGTATGCTTTAAATAATGAAGCAACACCTATGATCATAAAAGATAATGTTTCAATGCACCAAAATACAAAAGGTAAAGAGATTTATTATCTTGGTGCAGTGACGGGGAATTGAATATTTTTGTAGCAACAGACATCTCTATTCCAGACAACACTTTTTGTTTGACTTTTTTTGTGTACTTCCTTTCCCTGAAGACTGGGGTGCCTTATTACCAATGACAGAAATCCAGGACTCAACACGCAATGCTTTTGGTGGCTGAGAAGCTCAAATCTCTCCTTGCTTAGTTTCCCCAGTAGACTAATGAGTATGAAATCTCTCAGCTTCCCTGGGCCTTTTTTCTACTATGAAAGGGTTAGGTTACATCATCCTAAATTCACCCCAAGCTCTAAAGACTAGGATTCTAATGCCTTTTCTTTTGCACAGAATCATGGTGAGGAACAACCAAGTTAATGGAAGCAAACACACTTTAAAAGGCATAAAAGTGCTATACATAGCACTTGATGGTTTTCACTCTGCATTTTGTAAATACCTTTACACATCTATTATGTGAATTGTGCTATCCAAACTATGCTAGAAAAACCTTGGAGCATCTCCAAGCCGTTACAGATAAAAGAGTATTATAAACAAGCTCTTCTAGAGTTCCCATAATAAATTCTCTTGAACGAGATCTAAATCCTGCATAGTAGGTCGAGTAGCCAAACCACCCCAAACAAGAGGCTGCTTCCCCATGGAAAATCTCATCAGCAGACAGGACACAGAACTAAACAGGTAGGCTGAGCAGCAGGAAGGCTCTCTTCCTGTTATCTCTTTATACATTCCATCTTCAAAGAATTTTGACCTGTCTTCAATACACCCTCGGGTGTAGGATTTACATTTTTAATACTGGCATTTATGACGTGGCGCTTTCTCCTGGTTAATTGGTATCAGAGCAAAATGTTTGCCTCTCTCCTGAAATAAATCTCTTCAAGAGCTTCAATCACACATTCTTTTGTTCTATCCCTCATTTGAAACGGGTTCTATAAAGCCGCCAGACCACGCTACATAATCTTTCGCCTCTCACGTTTTTAAATCTGGGGGTTTATGCTTTAATGGCTTTGATGTGCTTACTATTCAGCCTGTTACTTAAGCCACGTTCTTCCCCATCCAACACTCGGCTCTCCCTCAGCCTTGCAGCCTGTACCCTCTGAGGCTGAAAGGATTTATTTATCATCCAGAACGTTTCCATAATTTTGGAAACATATGTTTCGAAATTACATTCCAATATCTCATACTATATTCTTTGTCTTGCATCTGTTCTATAAAAACAAACAAAACACACATAATTATATTCCAATGGCTGCAAAGTCTACATTTTCCACAAGAGTTGGTTCTTCCATAAACAGCAAGAGACACAAAAAAAGGCACTTACACACCCCTTCAATGTCATCTGAAATCACATTCTTGTGTTAATTAGAGCTAACCACTGATAATAACTAACGTCTACATCATAACTGTGTGAAACTTTAATTGACTCCTTTCCAAATTCATTTCAATTTTACAGGATAATCTCTGCTGAAAATTAGCTATTGTTGAAAACTCAAAATCTCAACATAATACTCAACTTTGCATGGACAATGACTCAGTAATCTTTTATTCACCTAGGGTATGACTTACATTAAATAAATACACTTTCAAAAATCCACTTCTCTCTCTAATATCCTCATGGAAAAACAATTAGTCAATGCACAATTTTAAAAAACAGACTAGAAAACAAAGAAAAATAAACCTGAATGAAACAAGTAATTGACTTATCTATATATATATTTCATATAACTATCTAAAATGTTTGTTATATTTCATATAATATAGACTATGTTCTTTGTCTTGCATCTGCTCAAAACTCTTACCCACCAACCACACAAACATCCTTCCCCCCTCCTTCTCCTTCCTTTCCCTCTCTCTCACAGACACACACGCACACACACACACCATTTAAACATAACTCGATCATTTCACATCCACTGTGTTGTCCTAGAATCTCTGATGTCAAAATAGGACAAAATTAGATCAATTGGCATTGAAAAAGCTCCTCAAAACTAAGAGCTACTATTTACCCTTTTAAAAATAAAAATTCACCACTAAAATAAGTTTCTTCTCCTTGTGATTCTGCCCTTGTTACCAGGCTCCTTTTATTCTTAGGATTTTAGAACTGATAAGAGAGGTAAGCCTGATATCTGTGGTAGTGCACTGGTAAATATTTAACAATGAGCTCCAAGTGAGGGAACAAAACTCTGATATGTAGCATTTGTCAGTTTCTGTAATGGAAATACCTTTATCGTGGCCACTTTCAAGCTACCAAACGGATGTTGCTGAATGATGGAGTTGGAAATATCTATGCACGATTGGCTCCTCTGAGGCGGTACAAGCTGGTTCTACCACACCACTGGATACCTAGGACTCATCTCAGAGATTTTTAAATGTTCCAGTACCTTTGACAAGTGGCAGCAGTTCTACAGGCACTCTAGTTCGTAGAGTTCTTATGGTTTGCTCTCAACCATCTGTTTCTAGACTGTTTTCAGACATTCCTGTCAACTTCTTGGACTAAAAGTCGCTTTCTAGGATCATGGGTGGAGAGGCCAATACTAGTTCCTGTGTTCAGTCAATATGCAACATAATCCATATAAATACTGGCCTCCATGTGATCTAGTCTCAAAGAGGTGTTCAAAGAAAACATGTGTAACATTCCAGAAGCTTTGAAAAGCAGTATCAGTCTTGGGGTTTTCTTATAAAGTTTATGCAAGTGTTTTACCCTGAAATCTTCCCAATCAACAACCCTCCTTAGACATTCTCATTCTGTCTCCAAAGTTTTGTAGTTATTTTAATAGCTAAACACACACACAGTCTCTCCCACATTCCCTCTCACCACCCCCCATTCATATACACATGCACACATGCACACACACACACACACACACACATACACACACACACCCTATATCACCATTCTGCTCCTGCATTCAATTCACACAACTTTATGTCAACACCACACTCTCTATCCATGACTGCCCTCATCATGCACAGTGCCTAGGAAACATAGTTCTGACTGTTTTTCTCCAATTCTAATGAGTGATGTTCTCTATTCCATTAGAGTGACAGAAGGTATTTGTGAATGTGACTTTTGTGGCACCTCAATAATACTAGGGAACACTTATCAAGTTCCCATGCTATCCTAGGCACTAAGCTAAGCCCTTTAAGTACAGAGTCATTTAAATCATGGAGCCAGGACTCCAACTAAGCAGAGTGGCACAAGAGTCCATTATTCTTAACCACCATGCTTGGCTGAGTCTCAGGTCCAGCACAACAAAAGCCACTGTGGGACCTTAACCATATCAAATGTTTTGTATCTCAGTTTCCTCATATATAAAATGAGACTAATAATAATGCCTATCTTACAGGGTTTGGAGGAGAATTAAATGAGTTAACATATGTAAAGTCCTTAGAACAGTAGCTGGCACATAAAAAAATTGGTTAGCCAAGTGTCCACTAGTGTTAACTAGTGCAAATCCAATCCTCACAGCATATGGAATCCCATGACTTTTCACAGTCTTCTGATAGTGTCCCCTGGGTTGGCAATTTTTTCTCGTAAAGGGTCAGATAAATATTTTAGGCTTTGCAAGCCACAAACAGTTCTCTGTTACAGATTTTTATTTTTTTATTTTTTAAGAGACGGGGTCTCACTATGTTGCCCAGGCTGGAGTGCAGTGGCTATTCACAGGCGCAATCCCACCACTGATCAGCACGGGAGTTTTGACCTGCTCCATTTCCAGTCTGGGCCAGTTCACCCCTCCTTAGGCAATCTGGTGGTCCCCGCTCCCGGGAGGTCACCATATTGATGCCGAACTTAGCGTGGACCCCCAATAGGCATAGCGCACTACAGCCCAGAACTCCTGGGCTCAGGCGATCCTCCCACCTCAGCCTCCTGAGTAGCTGGGACTACAGGCATGTGACACCGCACCCGGCTCTGTCACATAATTTTCTTAGTTTTTCTTTTTTGTGTCTTTAAAAATGTAAAAACCATTCTTAACCTGTGGACTAAAACAGACCACAGACAAGTTGGCCCACAGGCCATACTTTGCTAGCCCTCATGCTAGATGGAGAAAGAGACCCCCATTTAAAAATGCCATATGTTTTTAAAGAGGCAGCGTGTACCATGCAAGAAGCAGCCCCTGAAACAGCACAAGGAACAGGCCAAGGAGATGGATAAGGAAGATGTGGTTTTCAAGCAGAAACAGAGAGGCTGAAGGGGCCCAGGACACAGGTGGAATTAAGAAATCTGGTAAAAAATTAGTATACCCACTGTGGAAAACAGTATGGATATTCCTCAAATAATTAAAACTAGAACTACCATATGAACCAGCAATTCCACAGCTGGGTATATACCCAAAGGAAATGAAATCAGTATGTTGGAAAGATACCTGCACTCTCATTTTATTGCAGAACTCGCAATAGCCAACATATGAAACCAACCGTTCCATCGATGGATGAATGAACAAGGGAAATGTGGCATATACACACAATGGAATATTATTCAGCCATAAAAAAGAATGAAGTTCTGTCATTTTCAGCAGAATGTTGAAATAGAGGACATCATGTTAAGTGAAATTAGACAGGCACAGAAAGGCAAACACTGCATGATCTCACTCATATGTGGACTCTAAAAAAAAATATTTGATATCATAGAAGCAGAGAATAGAACAATGGTTATGACTGGGAAGAGGAGGGGAGAAGGGAGACGGGGAGAGGTTGGTCAATGGGTACAAAGTAACAGTTAGAAAGGTGGAATAAGTTCTGATGCTTTATTGCACACTAAGGTGACCATGGTTAACAGTAAGGTATTATATATTTAAAAATAGCTAAAAGGCCAGTAACAGTGGCTCACGCCTATAATCCCAGCACTTTGGAGGTCAAGGCAGGAGGATCACTTAAGCCCAAGAGTTTGAGAACAGCCTGGGCAACATAGAGAGACTCGATTTCTACAAAAAATTTTAAAAATTAGCCAAGTGTAGTGGCACACACCTGTGGTCCCAGCTGCTTGGGAGGTTAAGGTAAGATCGCTTGATTCCAAGAGGTCAAGGCTGCAGTGAGCTGTGACTGTGCCACTGCACTCTAGCCTGGGCCACAGAACAAGACCTTGTCTCAGAAAAAAAAAAAGAAAGAAAGAAAGCAAAGCAAATAAAATAGCTAGACACAAGGATTTTAAATGTTCTCACCACAAAGAAATTACAAATGTGGGCGGGCGCAGTGGCTCATGCCTGTAATCCCAGCGCTTTGGCAGGCTGAGGTGGGTGGATCACCTGAGGTCAGGAGTTCCAGATCAGCCTGGCTAACATGGTAAAACCCTGTTTCTACTAAAAACACAAAAGATTAGCTGGGTGTGGTGGCATATGCCTGTAATCCCAGCTACTCAGGAGGCTGAGGCAGGAGAATCACTTAAACCCGGGAGGCAGAGGTTGCAGTGAGCAAAAATTGTACCATTACACTCCATTGTGGGCAATAAAAGTAAAGCTCTGTCTCAAAAAAAAAAAAAAAGAAAAAAGAAAGAAAGAAAAAAAGAAAAATTTAAAATGATGTATGAGGTGATCATTTGTTAAATTCCTTACACTAATGGGTCTGTCAACTGAGGGCTCTACTTTGTTACTATGTTCTATTTGTATTTTACCACAATAAGACTTAGTCTTAATGTCGTAATACGTCAGGGGCAGTGGCTCACACCTGTAATCCCAGCAGCTGGGGAGGCTGAGCGGGGTCAGATCACCTGAGGTCAGGAGTTGGAGTGGAGGTCTTTAATTAACACTTTAATGTTTTGGTGACTATTGGTTTATTTAAAGTTTTCTATTTCTTCTTTTACCAATGTAGGCATTTAATCATGTTCTCTAAATATTTTCATCTCATATAAGGTTTCCAAATTCAGTAGGATGAAGTTATTCATAATTTAGTTATCTTACCAGTTTTATCATATAGCTGTTTCTCCCTTTTCCATCTGTATCTTGTTTATTAATCTTTTTGCTGATTAGTCTTTAGTGATTCACATTTTCATTAACTATAAAATTTTAATAAGATAGTTCCTGCTGTTTATATTTCCAAAAGGAAAAACAAGTTTTTTGTTGTCAGTTTGTGTATTGTTTGGATTTGTTTGTTCATTTTTCACTGATTCTCGTCCTTATGTTTATTATTTCTTTCCTTCTTGTTTACTTTGATTTGTTCTGTTATTCTTTTCAAACCTTATGGGTAGAATTCTTAACTCACTTGATACTAATTTTTTTATTTCCTAAAAAAAGCAATAAATTCTTCTTGAAAACTGTTTTAGCTATGTACTGCTTATTTGGGTAGGAAGGATTCTTACTGTCATTTAGCATTAATTATTAGTTATTTATTTTTACTAATTTATACTCTAGGAATTGAACAAGTAAGCTCTCTTTTAGTTGAAGAGTTTCTTAGTAATATTTGGTTTCCAGACATGTGAGATTTTTCATTTTTTAATTTTATTCAGATGGGATTTTTCTAGATAATTTTTAGCCTTCTAGTGTTATGTTCAAAGAACATAATCTGCATAATTATCATTCCTCGGAATTTATTGAGGCTTCCTTTGCAGCCTGGTATGTGGCCAGTTTTTACAAATGTTTCTTGCATGCTTCAAAAGAAAGTGTATTCTCTATTGCTGGGCATAGTGTTCTACTTAATTCTAATAGCATGAGCTTGTTATTATATTAGTCAAATTATCTATGCCTCTGCTTACTTTTGTTTTATTTGAGTTATCAGTTTCTAACCCTGGTATATTCAAATTACTATAATTGTTGATTTATAAATGTCTTTTAAAAAGAATATTTTGTAGAATAACAACAGAAGTAACAGAAAACAGTTTGTCAGATCCCCTCAAATCACAGGGATTTCATGCTAGGAAATGAATGAAAATTCAAGGTCTAGTTTTATCAGAGACGAGAATCACAGCTTCTGGTAATGCTAGCTGGCTGTTTTGCCCATTAGTTGATGTAGATTCTTCATTACGGTGATGCTGAGAATATGCTTTTAAGAAAATGGTATACCTGATAAATCATTGTGCAACTTGCTTTTTATACCTATCAGTGGAATTTGGAGATCTTCCCAGGTTAGGCTATATGGCTCCATCTCATCCTTATTAATAGCTGCCTACTTTTCCACAGATGGACATGGTCTATTTAGGTGCTCATTTATTGCTGGACATTTTAAGCTTAAAATATCTCCTGTTTTAAGCAATGGTGCAATGAATATACTTATACATGTTTCCTTGTGTGCGTGGAGGTTAAAATGCAGTCATTGAGTGTGCATTTTAAAAATTTCAGTGGAATCTATCAAATTCCCCTTACAGGTTACTGCACCAATATATACTCCCACCAGCAGAGCATGAAATACCTATTTTATCCATGGTCTTGCCAATATTTGATAATATCAAACCTGATTATTTATTTATTTATTTGACGCAGGGTCTTGCTCTGTTACCCAAGCTGAAGTGCAGTGGTGTGATCACGGCTCACTGCAGCCTCAATTTTCCAGGTCCAAGTGATCCTCCCACCTCAGCTTTCCCAGGAGCCGGGACTATAGGTCCCACTATGTCCAGCTAATTTTTGTGTGTTTTTGTAGAGATGGGGTTTTGCCATGTTGCCCAGGCTGGTGTGGAACTCCACAGCTCAAGCGATCTGTCCACCTCAGCCTCTTAAAGTAGTGGGATTACAGGCATAAGCCACCGCATCTGGCCCAAACTTAATTTTTGTTTTTGCCAGTATATCTAAAAAATGGTTACTTCATTGTTATAAACATTTGCATTTTGCCATCTTTAATGAGGCTGTGTTTTTGTATATGTTTATTGGCCATTTCTATTTCCACTTTTTGGAATTGCCTATTGATGTATTCTTATATATTCTTCAACATACATGTGTCAGTAATATTTTTGTTTTTGGAAATTAAACTTTTCTCTTAATTTTTAATTTTTAAAAATGTACATTTGGGGCATATGTGTTAATTTAATGTATTTATATTATTTTTAAAGATCAAATCAGTGTAATCAAGATATCCATTACCTTAAATATTTGTATTTTATTTATGCAGAAATGCATTATTTTCTTCTAACTATTTTGAAATATACGGTAAACTACTGTAAGCTGTAGTTTACAAATATAGTCACTGTACTGATCTAGCAAACACTAGGCCCTATTTATTCTATCAGACTGTATATTTGTATCCATTAACTCACCTTTCTTTGTTCCCCTCACGCTTCCTGGTCTCTGCTAATGACAAATGTATTTCCTATCTTAATGACATCCACTTTAAAGCTCCCGCATATGAATGAGAACATGTGATATTTGCCTTTCTGTGCTTGGCTTATTTTGCTTAACACAGTAACCTCTAGTTCTATCCAAGTTTCTACAAATGACAGGATGTCATTCTTTTTTATAGATGAACAATATTCTTTATATATATATATATATATATATATATATATATATATATATACCCATACTTTCTTTATCCATTCATCCAGTGATGGGCACTTAGGTTGATTCCATAGTTTGGCTGTTGTGAATAGTGCTGCAGTAAACATGACAGTGCAGGTGTCTCTTTGACATATGATTTCCCTTCTTTTGTTTATATACCCAATAGTGGAATTGCCGGATCATATAGTAGTTTTTAGTTCTTTGAGGAACCTCTGTATAGTTTTCCATAACAGCTGTACTAATTTACATTCTCACCACCAATGTATGAGTGTTCCCCTTTCTCCACATTCTCAACAGAGTCTGTTATTCCGTGTCGTTTTGATAAAAGTCATTTTAATGGCCTAACGCTATCTCGTTGTGATTTTGATTTGCATTTCTCTGATAATGAGTGATGTTTAACATTTTTTTTACATAGCTGTGGTCTATTTGTATGCCTTTTTTTGAGAAATATATATTCAGATTGTTTGCCCATTAAAAAAATTAAATCATTTGTGGGTTTTTTTCACCATTGAGTTGTTTGAGCTTTTTATAGATTCTGATTATTAATTTCTTGTGATATGGATAGTCACACATATTTTCTCCCATTCTGTGGGTTGTCTCTTTGCTCTGCTGCTTGTTTCTTTTGCTGTGTGGAAGTTTTTTAGCTTGATATAATCCCATTTGTCTGTTGTTGTTTTGGTTGCCTGTGTTTGAGATCTTACACAAAAATCTTTACCAAGACCAATATCTTGGAGAGTTTTCCCAATGTTTTCTTCTAGTAGTTTCATAGTTTCCGGTCTTAAAGTCTTTAATCTATTTTGATTAGTTTTATTGTATACAGCAAGAAATAGGGGTCTAGTTTCATTCTTCTGCATATGGTTATCCAGTTTCCCCAGCCTTATTTATTGAAGAGACTGTCCTTTACCCGTTGTATATTCTTGGTACCTTTGTCAAAAATGAGTAGGCTTTAAATGTGAGGATTTATATCTAGGTTTTCTATTCTATTCCATTGGTGTATGTGTCTGTTTTTAATGCCAGTACTATGCTGATTTGGTTACTATAGCTTTATAGTACATTTAGAAGTCAGGTAGTGTGATGCTTCCAGCATCTTTGTTCTCTTCTTTAATTAAAAACAAATTTTTAGAGGCAGGGTCTTGCTCCATCACTCCAGCTGGAGTGCAGTGGTGCAATCATGGCTCATGGCAGCCTCGACCTTCTGGGCTACAGTAATCCTCCTGCCTTGGCCTTCCAAAGTGCTGGGATTACAGGTTCAAGCCATCACGCCTGACCCAGCTCCGTTTTTTTTCTGCTCACAATTACTTTGGCTATTTGAGGTCTTTTGTGGTTTCACGTACTTTTTAGGTTTTGTTTTTTTCTATTTCCATGAGGAATGTCATTAGCATTTTGATTGAGATCACATTGAATTTATAAATTGTTTGGAATAGAATTGTCATTTTCATAATATTAATTATTTCCATTCATGAGCCTGGAACATCTTTCCATTTTTTTGTGTTCTCTTCAATTTCTTTCATCAGTACTTTATAGTTTTTCATATCTATATATATCTTTAATTTCTGTGGATATATTGGTTCCTAGATATTTTATATTCTTTGTAGCCATTGTAAATGAGATTGCTTTTTTTGATTTTGTTTTCAGATTGTTTACTGTTGGCTTATGTAAGTGCTACTGATTTTTGTATGTTGACTTTGTATCCTGCAACTTTACTGACTTTGTTATTACTCACAATGTTTAGGTGAAGTCTTTAGGTTTTTCTAAGTATAAGCTTACGTTGGCTAGGCGTGGTGGCTCATGCCTATAATCCTAGCACTTTGGGAGGCCGAGGTCGGGGGGATCACTTGAATCCATGTTAATATGATGAGTTTGAGACCAGCCTGGGCAACATGGTGAAATCCCATCTCTACAAAAAGTACAAAAATTAGCCAGATATAGTGCTGTGTGCCTGTAGCCCCAGCTACTCGGAAGGCTGAGGCAAGAGGATTGCTTGAGCCTGGGAGGTCGAGCATCTTCTGTGTATGGAGAAGAGTGCTGAGTGCCTTACGTATGACATTTGTATGGCACCCAGCACAAATGGAGTGCAGTGGTATCACTGCACTCCAGCCTGGGTGAGAGAGAGAGACTTTGTCTCAAAAAAAATTATATCATCTGTGAACCAGACTGATCTGACTTATTCCCTTACCATTTGGAAGCCCTTTATTTCTATCTCTTGCCTAATTGCTCTGGCCAAAATAAGACTGTTTTTAACCCTAGAGAAGACTGAGCAGCCATAGTCTACCTATGAGTTAGGCTTTGGAGACAGTGTGTCCTGTGTTCTGAATATTTATATCCCTCACCAAATCCAAATGTTGAAATCCTAATCCCTAAGGCAATGGTACTAGGAGGTCAACAGCTTTAGGAGCTGATTATATTACAAAAGTGGAACCCTCATGAATAAGATTTGTATTCTTATAAAATAGGCCTGAGACCCCTTACTTCTTCCACCTTGTGAGGACACAGTGAGAAGTTTCCCTCCATTAGGAAGGTGGCCTTCAACCAGACACCAAATCTGCTGTTGCCTTGATCTTGGAGTTCCCAGCTTCAGAAGTGTGAGAAATAAAATTTCCATTATCTATAAGCTGCCCGGTTTATGATATTTTGTGATGCCAGCCTGAATGAACCAAAACAGTGGGGTATGACATCTTTGAGCTCATCAGGATATGCTTAGGTACAGTTATGATTGATTGAATTGGCAATAGTAGGACTAATCCATTGATTAGTGGCCTATTGCAGTATGCAGAAAGACAAAGGGGTAAAACTATGGCCTTACACCAATTACTACCTGTCAGAGTTTAGTGCAGGAAAAAGCTATTTTAATCAGGAAGGAACTTAGTAGAGAAAGTGAGACTATTATAAAACCATTGAAAGATGGTTTGGAGCCAGACGCAGTAGCTCATGCCTGTAATCCAAGCACTTTGGAGGCCAAGGTGGGCAGATCACCTGAAGTCGGGAGTTCAAGACCAGCCATGACCAACATGGTGAAACCCTGTCTTTAAATAAAAAAAAGAAAAAAGAAAAAAAAAAAAAGAAAGATGGTTTTGAAAGGAGCAGAAATTGGTGCCTGTGACTAGGCTTTTGGCTTCAAGGTTATACCCTGCTAATTCTGGAGTTCAGAGGTCAAGAAGCCACTGTGGCAATAGAATAGGCAATGGAATATATTGCCCAGTGCTGCCCACACTCACATCTGCTGGAGCTCACATGTGCTCTTGCACCTCCACAGGAATACAATGGCCTCCACCTCTCTTCCACTTCTACCTTCCCCTTCCCTTCCCTTCCCTTCCCTTCCCTTCCCTTCCCTTCCCTTCCCTCCCCTCCCCTCCCCTCCCCTCCCCTCCCCTTCCCTCCCCTTCCCTTCCCTTCCCCTTTCGAGACAAGGTCTCACTATGTTGCCCAGGCTGGTCTCAAACTCCTGAGTTCAAGTGATCTGCCTGCCTCAGCCTCCCAAAGTGTTAGATTTACAGGCGTGAGCCACTGTGCCTAACCTAGCCACTGCACCTTGCCTTCTTCTATTTTCAAATGTCATGCGACTGTCTCAAGGACAGAAACCACATCTAGACTCCTAGCTGCAAGGGAGCCTGGATACTGTAGTTTTTAGCTCTCAATGCAAGGGACAGAGCATGTGAAGAGGATAGAAGTGTATATATATATATATATATATATATATATATATATATATACACACCATCTAGTTTTGTGTAACTACACGCTATAATCTTTTCACAATGACAAAATTTAATGACTTATTTCTCAGATTGTGTCCCAGTTGTTAAGCTCTGCACAACTGTACTGAAACTTAAGTCACCATCTGGCGCTTAGTAGGTGCCTACCTTGTGCACAGCATTCTCATTTATTTAATAGATGAATGAGTAATCACTTAGTAGGTAGAATTTCCATTAAATGTGTCAAGCTGTGCTGATAGACAGTACTCAGCATCTGTAGTACTCTGCAGCTCTACCCACTCCCCATTTCAGGTATCGGGGTTGGCAGGTGCAGAAATGACATGGGAGGCAACAGAGGCTCTCTTAGCCCTCCCTCTCTCAAATCAGATCCCTTTACAGCTGCTCATCTTCAGGGCAGAGGCAGTGCAACTGTATAACTTGAAATCGTGATAGTCTATTTTCTAACATTTTC
This sequence comes from Cheracebus regulus, assembly GCA_963574635.1. Classification (NCBI taxonomy): domain Eukaryota; kingdom Metazoa; phylum Chordata; class Mammalia; order Primates; family Pitheciidae; genus Cheracebus; species Cheracebus regulus. The sequence goes on along the minus strand of CAUYQU010010617.1, from coordinate 47,936 downwards.
TTATCTGTAGATCATGGTTTCTTTGTTCAAACACATTACATGTAATAGCCCTCTTCTAGCCACTCTCATGCCACATTACTCTATAAAATACTTTAATCCAAGATAAACTATGACTCTCTTTGACCTCCTAAAGGCATCTACCCCTAAAAGGCGTCTATAGCAAACACTTATTGCTGTTGATATCTTTCTACTAGATTATAGTTAATGTATTATTGGTTTATTATTACCTGCATATGTATGGGCAATACTATGTTTTTTTAAAAAAGGCTAGCATGGAACTCAGGCACCACACACCACTAATGGTATCGTTTGGTTTAGCTAGGCTTCTTGAGTATGGATCCCTTAGATCTTACCTACAATTCTCTCCTAGAAATTATTGTTTGAATTCTTTGTCCAGAAGGTCATATATACATATATATGTACACACACACACACACACACACACACACACACACACTTGTATGAAAAGCTAAATTGTTGCTTAGACATATAGGAAAGTTTTTCAAACTTTTGATTTCATAAAGTCTATCAACCTGATAACATCTCAAAACATTTATTCAATGGGTAGAGGACATACGGTTTTCTTTTAGTCTACTGACAAATTCTCAATCCTGTAAGAAATTGTGCAAAGGAAATTTAAATCGTATGAAGGACATAGTCAAAATGTGTAGCTACAAAGACTATGCTTTTTAATTGTTGAGAAATAGTTTACTGTTAATAATTTGTGAATGTTTGTTTTAATCTGCCAAATTCTGAGGAACAGAGTGTAAGAAGATATGCTTTTTAAGGTATTTTTTAATAAACCTGATAACTTTTTGATCGGAGGCCATTCAAATAAAATGTAGAGTATAGAACTGAATTTCAGAATGCAGTTTTTTTTTTTTTTTAAGCTATATATGGGCCAGTCATGGTGGCTCATGCCTGTAATCCCAGTACTTTGGGAGGCTGAGGTGGGTGTGTCACTTGAGGTCAGAAGTTTGAGACCAGCCTGGCCAACATGGTAAAACCTCATCTCTACTAAAATATAATTAGCCAGGCATGATAGCATGTTCCTGTAGTACCAGCTACTCAGGAGGCAGAGGTGAGAGAATCACTTGAAACCAGGAGATTGCGGTGAGCCTAGATCACACCACTGCACTCCAGCCTGAGCAATAGAGCAAGACTTGGTCTCAAAAAAAAAGGTGATATATGAAGGCCTGAGTGGATTTTATCTAATTTATTGTTCTCTAATAGGCCTGGAATCTAAAAGAAATAGGGTAATGCTTTTTTTCTGTTTGTATTGCTTCTGAAGTGATACAAATAAAATTATAACTTCCTCAGAGCTTCTACAAGCTATAAAAATTCATAGGCTATTTGAAAGTAAGTCTTGCTGCTAGTCTTATGAAGAACTTCAAAATGTTTCTGCTTCCTTGAAGTACAATTGGTGGCATGAAAAGAACCCTGAACTAGAAGATAAATGACACATCTGGTTTTTAGCCCTGGCTTTTTCCTTTGTTATTTATTTTTGAGACGGAGTTTCACTCGTGTCACCCAGGCTGGAGTTCAGTGGTGCAATCTCAGCTCATTGCAACCTCCACCTCTGGGGTTCAAGCGATTCTCCTGCCTCAGCCTCCTGAGTAGCTGGGATTAGAGATGCCTGCCACTACGGTCGACAAGTTTTGTATTTTTGGTAGAGACGATGTTTCACCTTATTTGCCAGGCTGGTCTCAAACTCCTGACCTCTGGTGATCCACCCACCTTGGCCACCCAAGTGCTGGGATTACAGGCATGAGTCCCCTTGCCCAGTCTGGCTTCTTTTCTTACAAGCTGTGTGTCCTTGGGCATTTATTTAACCTTTCTGATCTGTAGTTTTCTTTATCTGTAAAGTTGAGAGTTGTAAAGATTAAATAAGATAACTTATGGACAATGATTTTCAAACTAGAAAACATGGCAAATATTTGATTATGAGGTAGGTTTGTCCAAGTCCCAACAGCTGAGGGAGGACTGAAAAGAAAAGACAAAAATTTTAAACTTTCAATTGTATTTGAAAAGGAAGATGGTCAGGACGGTGAAATATGCAGTGCTGTGGTTAGAAATGGGGCTAAGGAACTAAGACTGTTACTCTGAAGGCTGAACCCTGGGATTGCAGAGAGGAGAATCAGTATGTACAGCCTGGCCTCATGGGAGTCCTATTGTACGACTTGGCCTTCAGCAGTGTCAGATTTTTAAAAACATTTCTGTTTTATTCAGAAATGAGTTATCACCGCCCCTTGCTCATTTTCCTCTCATCTTAACATTCCCTTAATCTAAAAACCAGTAAGGATACGGGCTTGGGTCTTCAGGTGTCTCAGGCTGATCTCTCTGGGCTTACAGAATCTTTTTAAAGCCAGAGGAGAGGTAGGTGACATCTGGATGTAGTTTCAAAACAAAGGTCACCATGCATATCTTGGTGGAAATCTGAAGGAAATGGAACAGAAGGAAAATGAAGACATAGCATGACCTTTGAGGCACATATGGATTGGAAGGTGTCTAATGGCAGGTTTGGATGCCTCTCAGAATTCTCAGCAAATACACATTTAACATATAAATGACTCATGACAGGAGGAATGGAGAGCTGATGACTGGTTTGAAAATTGCTCAGGAGGCCAGGCACGGTGGCAAATACCTCTAATCCCAGCACTTTGGGAGGCTGAGTCAGGTGGATCACTTTGGGAGGCTGAGGTCAGGAGTTCGAGACCATCCTGGCCAACATGGTGAAACCCCTTCTCTACTAAAAATACAAAAATTAGCTGGGCGTGGTAGCGTGCACCTGTAGTCCCAGCTACTCAGGAGGCTGAGGCAGGAGAATCACTTAACCCGGGAGGCAGAGGGTGCAGTGAGCCGAGATTACGCCACTAAACTCCAGCCTGGTGACAGAATGAGACTTCAACTCAAAAAAAAAAAAAAAAAGAAAATTGCTCAGGAATGTGGATTGATGTTTGGAACATCAATTTCCATACTTTATATACTTTTTGCTGTTCAATCAAATTAAGATTGATGTTTGGAACTCCAATTTCCACAGTTCCTGTTGCTTCTCTTTTCTCATCATAGTCTGTCTTTCTACCTCTTTTTATTCAACCAAGTAAGACACAGTGAGTTTAATGAATTTTGATTTTTTTTCCCCCAGTGGGAAGATCTGTCAATATTTTATAGGCAAGCAAAAAAAGGCACTAAAAGGGACCTATTAAAATATTTGAGTCACTTCTGAGGAGCCAAAGACAGGTTCTTTTATTTGCAAAGCTTTATTCCCTTTTTATGAATTCATCTTTTTGCTGATTTGTCTTTTTTTTTTTGAGACAGAGTTTCACTCTGGCTCCTAGGTTGGAGTGCATCTGCGTGATCTTGGCTCACTGTAACCTCCACCTCTTGGATTCAAGCGGTTTTCCTGCCTCTGCCTCCTGAGTAGCTGGAACCACAGGCAGACACCACCATGCCCAGCTAACTTTTGTTTTTTTTCATAGAAATGGGGTTTCACCATGTTGGCCAGGCTGGTCTCCAACTCCTGGCCTCAAGTAATCCATCTGCTTTGGCCTCCCAAAGTGCTGAGATTACAGGCATGAGCCACCACGCCCAGCTTGATTTGCCTTTTGTGATTACTCAAAGATCAAACAGCTAATACAATGTACGTGAGTCAGTTTTACAGATGTGGCAAGGTAGTCTGTGGCTTGCCTTCATAGCTGTGAACTTGCAATTAAGTTGTCAAAAATATTCAGCCTGCTACCTACTTACAGTGTAAACAAGTGGCTGCTAGTATCAAGCTATTTGAGAATAGATTTTGCTTTTTCTTTTTAGAGAGGGAGTCTCACTCTGTTGCCCAGGCTGGAGTACAGTGGTGCAATCTCGGCTTGCTGCAACCTCTACGTCCCAGGTTCAAGTGATTCTCCTGCCTCAGCCTCCTGAGTAGCTAGGACTACAGGCATGTGGCACCACACCCAGCTAATTTTTTGTATTTTTAGTACAGACAGGGTTTCACTATGTCGGCCAGGCTCGTCTCAAACTCCCGACCTCATGATTTGCCCACCTCGGGTTCTCAAAGTTCTGGGATTACAGGCATGAGCCTGGCCTGAATACAGAATTTCTGGAACATTTCTTTGGCAAAAACAGCAACCTTAAATAAGGAAATTTGCAAAAAGAGTTGAGGTTTCATTGGAGACATGAAGATTTAATTTGAGTTGTAATTTTTGTCATAATAAAGAGTAAAGCAAAGTTTTTCAGAGATTTGAGCTATTTCATTGTGTTAATAGGTATAATGATTGTAGCATCATATTGTCCATGGATGTGGGTTTGCTAAACAGAAAATATAACATTCACTTTGTATAATTAGAAGTTTTGCTGTGTTAAGTACTCCTTCTTCCATCTATTCATACTCACACGTGTACCAGGGAAACACTTTCCCTCCAAATGCAGTGGGCTAGATAGGAATTGCTCTACAATACTTGGATGTATGAATTGTAAATTTATCTATATGTTCTAAATCAAATTAGCTCTGACTCTTATCCTCTACTAGCCAAAGCAGTGAGAAAGTCCATTTCAGATATGTTTTGGGAAATTTCCTCTTCTTGTTAGGGTCATCTAAAAATCCAGGTTGAAGACCGTACTTTTGGGGATAATTTCTATGGTTTATTACTGGAAAAATTTCTCTAAACATGTAGATCACTGGAAATAGGAGGCACAGAGCTCTCTCCTGAGGGAAGATGGCTTTTGGAATTACTTGGCTGCAACTGTCATTTGCTGTGTTTAAATTTCATTTATTATTTATTAATTATTATTATTTTGAGACGGAGTCTTTCTCTATGGCCCAGGATGGAGTGCAGTGGCACGGCCTTGGCTGGCTGCATCCTCTGCCTCCTGGGTTCCAGTGAGTCTCCTGCCTTAGCCTCCTGAGTAGGTGGGACTACAGGCATGCGCCACCACGCCTGGCTAATTTTTGTATTTTAGTAGAGACAGGGTTTCAGCTCCTCTGCCTATGGAGTAGCCATGGTTTTATTTATTTACTTTCTTTATTAAGCAAGTTTATTAACTTGCTTTCATTTTTTTTTTAAAAAAAAGGTTTAGCTCTATTGTCCAGGGTGGTCTCGAACTTCTGACCTCAAGTGATCTGCCTGCCTCAGTCTCCCAAAGTGCTGGAATTACAGACATGAGCCACTGTTCCAGGCCTGTCATTTTCTTAATTGATAATTATTCTTCTCTTCCTTGGGGAGAGTAAGAAGGAGAGAACACAGTCTGAGTAGTTCCTGTTCAAAATAAATAAATAAAAATAGAAAACAAAATCCAAATTGGGGAGGGTCATTGTCCTGTCCAGCCAGTGGGGCAGGACCAAGTCTTCAGCTGGAAGCATTGGGTTTCAGTGTTTCAGTCTGTTCCGCTGCAGGACTTGGCTACTCAGACTGGCCTTCTCTGTCTGTGGGACAGGGATTCTTTGGGCAGGCTCAGGGACAGTGGTCCTACGGCCTTTCCACTGACCACTGCCTCAGCCCACGGACACCCTCCCTGTGGTTCCCAAGCGTCTGTGTCCTCGGCCTGTCTCGCTGGCTTCCTGCAGCCGTCTCTCGTTGGTGCTCCGTGCATGCAAACCATGGGCCTCTATCACTCTCAGAGCCTCCTTCACAACTTTTTCTCTTTCTGAGTCTTGGCAAAGTATCTCTTTTCCTAAGTTTCAGCATCAGCTTCTTCTCTTTCCCTTTTATAGACTTTTGTTGTTGTTGTTGTTGAGATGGAGTCTTGCACTGTTGCCCAGGCTGGAGTGCAGTGGTGCCATCTGGGCTCACTGTAACCTTCGCCTCCTGGGTTCAAGCGATTCTTCTGCCTCAGCCTCCCGAGAAGCTGGGACTACAGGCACACGCCACTATGCCCGGCTAATTTTTGTATTTTTAGTAGAGACAAGGTTTCACTATGTTGGCCAGGCTGGGTCTCGAACTCCAGACCTTGTGTTCCACCTGCCTTGGCCTCCCAAAGTGCTGGGATTACAGGCATGAGCCACCATGCCCAGCCTCCCCTTTATAGACTTTTATCTCACCCACCTGTAAAAGAATAAACAGTGTGAGGGGCCCTGTTTTCTCAAGCTTGGCAACAATAGCTGTTAGCACAAATCTCCCCATCCTAGTCCCCCATGTTCACTTAAGTAACTCAGAGTAGAGCAAGAAATCTGGTCTACCTCATAGGTATCAGGGGACAGAAATGTCACTCCTTACATCATGCCTCCTAAACAGAGAAGACAAAACATAAATGAGCGTCTCCTGTAACTGCCCCTCACATCAGTATTATTTTGCGTTGTGGTTTTTTTGTCAGAATCTGTGGGGTTTGTTTGTTTGTTTGTTTGTTTGAGATAGGTTCTCTCTTTGTCACCCATGCTGGAGTACAGTGTCACAGTCATGGCTCACTGCAGGCTTGACACCTGAGGCTCAAGCAGCCTTCTGCCTCAGCCTCCTGAGTAGCTGGGACTATAGGTATGTGCCACCATACTCAGCTAATTTTATATGTAGAGACAGAATCTCACTGTGTTGCCCCGGCTGGTTTTGAACTCCTCGGCTCAAATGAGCTGAAGTGAGCTCAAGTTATCTTCCTGCCTCGGCTTCCCAAGTGCTGTGATGACAAGAACCTGTGCTTTTGATCTAGCAGGAAAGTACATAGGGTGTCTAGTAGGAAAAAAATCTGGCTTCAAAGCTGTGCATCCTGACAGGGGCTGGGAGAAGTTGGAATGGGGAGAAACTGCTTAATGGGTAAGGGATTTCACTTTGGCGCGATAAAGATGTCCCGGAACTCGATAGAGGTGATGATTGTACAACATTGCGAATATACTCAATGCTATGGAATTGTTCACTTTAAAGTATTAATCTATGTTATCTGAATTTTACCTCAATAACTTATTGAAAAAGAAAAAGCCAGTGAGTGAGTATTCATGCTGGTGCCATGGGGTTTATTGCTGTAAGAGCACCCACCCATCTCCCCCAGTTAGAAGCTAAATGACCTAGGTCAATTACCCTACCCCACTTTTCTCATATGTAAGATGGGGATAATAATTCTCAGCCAGCAAGGATGCTGTTAGGGCAAAATTAGGTCATTTGTGAGAAGCACCAGGCACAGTGCCTGGCCCATTGAGGGGGTCACTTCTTCATAGCACCCAATCCCTGCTTTGAAGGCAGGTGATCTAGGTTCGGCCAACGCCTCATGTCTGGCCTGCTGGCTTTGGGGAATGAGTGGAAATGTCATGAGCTGAAGTTGGAGGATAAATCATTTTCATAAAGCAGGTAAGAACACTGGTTTGGGACATGCTGAATTTGAGATGATGTGAGACATTATAGGTCAGAGGCTGGAGTCTGAGGCTGGCAGAGATGGTAGTCAGACTGGACATTGAGATTCCAGTCATCAATACATAGGTGGGCATTAGGACCCTGCAAAAGGACTTGGACCAGGGGAGATTGGAGTGAAAATGTAGAGGGCTTGAGGTGAAAGACTGGGGAATATCATTTAAGGGTTAGGTGAATCCTGTGCTTATTAGGGTCATTCAACACTATCTGTTCCCAGGCTTACTGTGTATAACTCTCTGTCTCTGCTCACTCCATTCTAACTCACTCTGTTCATTCATCTCTCCAGACTTCTATCTACAGAACTTTTCCAGTATTGATGTCTGCTTGGTCTGTTTCTCTGCCTCTTGATTGAATGATTCATTGTCTGGCTAGAGCAGGGCTCCTTTCATCCAGTGTGGCATCAGAGAAGTCTGTTCATGATAACAGTGTGTTTTCATAATTGAACTACAAAGAGCAGTGCTTTCTACATTAATTCTCAGCTGGGTCTTGTCTCTTTACACTTCACTTTCTTCTTTTTTTTTTTTTTTTTTTTTTTTCAATTGATTCTTTCTCTGTGGCCCAGGCTGGATGGAGTATAGTGGCGTGATCTTCTTGGCTCATGGCAATCTCTGCTTCCCGAGTTCAAGCAATTCTGCTGGCTCAGCTTCCTGAGTAGCCAAGATCACGCTACCATGCCCAGCTAATTTTTATAGGGTTTCACCATGTTGGCCAGGCTAGTCATGAACTCCTGGCCTCAAGTGATCCAGCTGCCTCAGCCTCTCGAAGTGCTGGGATTGCAGGCATGAGCCACCACACCTGGCCTCTTCACACTTCACTTTCTAACATGCCGGGTCCTACCCTCTTCCCTTCTCACCTTGACACCTGGATTTCCCTGATTTTGAACTGATTACTTGGCTCCTGATTCCTGGCCTTACTTTGTCTTTGTGGATAGGTACTTGTTCTGTTTGTCTTAATTCAGCAAATATTTACTGAGGATCTACTATGTGCCAGGCTCTATTTTAGGGTCTAGGAATGCAGCAGAAACAAAACAGACCAAAATCCCTATGTTTGTGGAAAGTAGGTTGAAAAAACATGCAGGGAAGTGGGATAAGGAGTACTGAGGAGTGAGTTACGAATTTAACTAGGGTGGTCAGGGCATCCTCCCACTGAGAAGTTATCACTCAGGGCAGAGGAAGGAGCCAGTGAAAAGCCTTGAGGCAGGCGTAAACCTGGAGTGTTTGAGATCATCAGGGAGGCCAGGATGGCTACAGCAGAGAAAGTGCTAAGGAAGGTCAAGGTGAGAGCAGAACAGTACAGGTGGCGATGAGGACATTGTTTAGGGCCCTGGAAGCCACTGTAAGGAAATCAGCATTTCCTCTGAGTGATGGGAGCCTCTGGAGCATTTGGGGATAGTCTAGCTTTGTGGAGACCCGGCCGTCCAGCTTCCTACAGTCTACTTCCAGGCTTGCCTCTACACTTTTTTGTTTGTTTATTTATTTTGTTTACGTCATTATACCCAGAGAAAATGTTTCAGCTGGACCCTGCTTCAGTTCTACTTCTAATAACTATGCCTCAAATAATGTGTCACTTAGAAAGTAAATGAAGATGGTATTATTGATTCATCCATTGGTCAAATAAACACGTAACTATGAACTTAGAAAAGTGCTATCAAGAAAAAGTGCCTGAGGGTGTACCAAGGAATGCCAGGAATTGCTGGCAACCACCAGAAGCGGGGAGAGTTCCGGCACAATTCTTCCCTAGAGCCTTGGGAGAGAGTGTGGCCCTGCTAACACCTTGACTTCTAGCTCCAAAACTATGAGAGAACAAATTTCTGTGGTTTTAAGTCCATCCACACCCACACCCAGAAGTACATGATGTTTGGCAAGACATCATGGGGAAAGAGACTGGGTTAACAAGGCAGAGTCCCCTTGAGAAAGTACTTTAAAAAAAAAGATTTTAATTTTTTTTTAAGAGACAAAGTCTCATACCATCACCCAGGCTGGAGTGCAGTGGCATGATCATAGCTCATTGTAGCCTCAACCCCCTGGGTTCAAGAGATCCTCTCACCTCAGATTCCCAAGTAGCTGGTACCCCAAGTATGTGCCACTACACCCAGCTAATTCATTGAAAACAAGGTTTGAAGAATGAGTAGGAGTTAGTTGGTGTGAAAGAGGGCAGAGGCATACGTTTTTGCATGTAGACCAGTATCTACAAAGGCCCTAGAACAGAGAGAAGTGAGGCCAGTTCCATTAAATGCAGGAAGGCCAGTGTGAGGTTGAAGAACCAGAGGGGGAAGAGAGGCAGGAATTGAGCATGGGGAGGTAACATCATGTAAACAGTTGGGTTTTCAGCATTTGCCAGTGCATCTTTTAGCATTAAAGCTGTGACTATGTTTCCTGACTATGAAGGCAGATTTTGTATGTCAACTTGACTGGGTCATGGGGTGCTCAGGTATTTGGTCCAACTTGATTCTGGGTGTGTCTGTGAGGGTGTTTCTGGATGTGATTAACATTTGAATTGGTAGAGTTAGTAAAGCCATTACCTTCCTCCAGTGTGGGTGGGCCTCATCCAATTGGGTGAAGACCTGAATAGAATAAAAGGCTGAGTAAGAAAGGATCCTCTCTCTCTCTCTGCCTGTCTTTGGGTCAGGACATTGGTTTGTTTCCTGCCCTTGACCTCAGGCTCAGGCTGGATCCATACAGTCAGCTTTCCTAGATTTGGACTTCTTAGCCTCCATAATTGTGTAAGCCAATTCCTTATAGTAAATAAAAATCTCTATCTCCATTTCTCTACATTTCTGTATCCATATATCCTATTAGTTCTGTCTCTCTGGAGAACCGTGATTAATCCTGATGACTTGACGTAAGCAAACAGAGAGATTATCAATCAAACCATATCAGTATCTTCTCACCCTACATTTGAGCTCTCCCCTTATCCTGACAGCACCTAGAGTTTTCTTTGGGGAACCCACTTCTCCTTGCCTAGGAAATTTGTAGCAGTCAAGTGCTTTGAGTAGTTTTGTGTTAGGTCAATTTTGCATTGCTGAAAAAGAATACTTGAGATTTGGTAATTGATAAAGAAAAGAGGTATATTTGGCTCATGATTCTGCAGGCTGATGGCACCAGCAGCTGCTCAGCTTCTGGTGAGGCCTTAGGAAGTTTTACCTGTGATAGAAGATTGACGAGGAGCAGGTGTATCCAGAAAGGGAACAAGAGAGAGAGGAAGAGGGACCAGTCTCCTTAAACAACTGGCTCACATGTGAACTAAAAGAGTGAAAACTCATGCGTTACCTCAGGGCAGGAACCAAGCCATTCGTGAGGGATCCACCTCTATGACCCAAACACTTCCCACCAGACTCCACCCCCAACACTAGGGATCAATTTCAACCTGAGATTTGGAGAGAACAAATATCCAAACCCTATCAAGTGTGGACTATGCCTCCAGCTCCAAGCACAGGCTTTGAATGTCAGAAGCCAATCAATATTTTTTGGAGACTTCATAGAGGTCCCTAGTAATGTCGTCTGTTTTCTAACTAGATTCTGAACAATCAGTTGAGAGATAAAGAAGAGTAATATGAAGGTCCCAAGCAGACTCTGATTGCCGCAGAGGCCAGTTAGAGCACGTGGTTCAAATCTGTTAACCAAGTGGACTCAATTCCGAATCACGCAGACCTAGGTGCCCAGTCATAGGCCATGATGGACTTTGATAGGTCCTGCTACATAGATTAACAGAAGAGAACTCCTCTTCTCTGAGGAAAGTTCCCCAAATGGAATGGCAGTTCTGCCTTTGCAAAAGAGAAAACTGAACTGTGTAGAGCATTCTCATTTTTTACAAAATTATCAATCAGATGGGTTAATACATCTTGCCAGAGCCAGAGAAAGGATAGAGTTACACTAATTGAGGCAACATTAGGCATGAGAAAGAAGCATTCTCCATAAAAAATGCTATTTCATCCTTCTTGCCACAGCGATTGGTTCAGAGATAAGTAGTAACTCAGGTCTAAGCCAAGCAGCTCATGGAAATTCCCTAGTCTGGCTGGGCACAGCATCTCATACCTGTAACCCTGGAACTTTGGGAGGCTAAGGCAGGAGAATCACTTGAGCCCAGGAGTTCAAGACCAGCCTAGGCAACATAGTGAGGCTATCTCTACAAAAAATTTAAAAATTAGCTGTACGTAGTGGCATGTGCCTGTAGTCTCAGCTACTCAGGAGGCTGTGGTAGGAGGATATAGAGGCTGCAGTCAGCTGAGATGGTGCCACTGTACTCCAGTCTGGGTGACAGGAGTGAGACCCTGTCTAAAAAAATAAAAACAAACAAAAAAACCATAAAGGCCAAGGTGTCATTTCTCTACATATACATGAGGATGATGGCTAAGAGTCCCCTGTGTGCCTGTCATGCCATCAAAGTCCTTAGAAATAAAAAAAATTGGCCGGATGTGGTGGCTCACACCTGTAATCCCAGCACTTTGGGAGGCCGAGGCGGGTGGATCACTTGAGGTCAGGAGTTCAAGACCAGCTTGGCCAACATGGTGAAACCCCATCTCTACTAAAAATATAAAAATTAGCCAGGCATGGTGGCATGCGCCTATAATCCCAGCTACTCAGGAGGCTGAGGCAAGATAATTGCTTGAACCCAAGAGATGGTAGTTGCAGTGAGCCAAGATCACACCACTGCACTCCAGCCTGGACGACAGAGTGAGACTCTGTCTCAAAATAAATAAATAAATAAATAAGGCCAGGCACAGTGACTCATGCCTGTAATCCCAGCACTTTGGGAGCCCAAGGCAGGTGGATCATGAGGTCAGGAGTTTGAGACCAGCCTGGCCAACATAGTGAAACTCCAGTTTTACTAAAAATACAAAACATTAGCTGGACGTGGTAGTGCATGTCTGTAGTCCCAGCTACTCAGGAGGCTGAGGCAGGAGAATCGACTGAACCAGGAGGCGGAGATTGCTGTGAACAGAGATCGTGCCACTGCACTGCAGCCTGGCAACAGAGTGAGACTTTGTCTCACAAAAAAAAAAAAAAAAAAAAAAAGAAGAAGAAAAATTAATGACACTCTCTGAGCAAGAGATCAGGTATGAGGTAGAACTGAGGAGTTCAAGGAATTTCCTTGACCTGACTCGGAACAGCTGGCTGGAAATTCAGGGCAGAGTAGGGGCAAATACAGTGGTAACTCAAAGCTGTAAGTCATTTTGCTGACTCGTTAGAGACAAAAGGTGAAGAAGTGAGTTCTTTCCTTGGGGCACAAGATGAACAATGGTGGTCATAGTGATAACAGGGTGGGTGTGGTGGCTCACAACAATTTGGGAGGCTGAGGTCGGAGGATCGTGTGAGGCCAGTTCAAGACCAGCCTGGGAAGTGAGATACTATCTCTACAAAAAGGTAAAACAATTGGGTGTGGCAGTGTGCACCTGTAGTACCAGCTACTTGGGAGGCTAAGGCAGGAGGATGGCTTGAGTGTGGGAGGTTGAGGCTGCAGTGAGCCATAATCCCACCACTACATTCCAGCCTGGGCAACAGAGCGAGACCCTCTTTCTTTTTTTCTCTCTTTTTTGAGACAGAGTCTCGCTCTGTTGCCCAGGCTGGAGTGCAGTGGCGCGATCTTGGTTCCCTGCAACCTCTGCCTCTCAGGTTCTAGTGATTTCCGGCTAATGTTTGTATTTTTAGTAGAGACGGGGTTTCACCATGTTGGCGAGGCTGATCTTGAACTCCTGACCTCAAGTGATCCGCCCGCCTCAGCCTCCCAAACTGGTGGGATTACAGGCATGAGCCACTGCGCCCGGCCGTGAGACCATGTTTCAAAATAATGATAATAACCATCTCCCTGGCTCTTTATAACCATCCTCTGAGGTAGAAACTCTCATCACCCCTATTTTGCAGGAGAGGGAACTGAGGTTCAGCTGGTGAGGGTATGTGCCCGAGGTTGTGCCACTGAAACAGCCTCATCTGGGGTATACCCGAGATTCGTTGTCCCACGGCCACGGAGAACGAGGACACAGACACACAACACAAGAGTGAGGTTAAGAGCAGAAGTTTAACAGGTGAAAGAGAGTGAATCCCTCCTGCAGAGAGAGGTTGCTGGATGCACAGTGAAATGCAGGGGGTTTTACAGATGCCTAGCGAGGAGGCGGTGTTTGATTTACACAGGGTGTGAAAAACTGGTTAGGACTAGGTGTCTTATTTGCATAGGCTGTGAATTTCTAGCCATGCCCACCCTAATCTTTTATTACGCAAGCGGGTCTATCTGAGCTGTGCCATGTTGCCCATCCTTTACTGTACACCTGGTGATAAAAACAGGGAGGACGGAGCCTTCATGTTGGACATGCCTGGCTCCCAGGCAGCCCTTTTCTATTGGCACAGCTGCCGCCATTCTCCCGTGCAAGCTTCCAGCTTGCTTATCTAGGTTTGCAGCTGCATTTCTCAGGCTGCTCTTTGTTAGAAAAAATAATTTATTGGGCTGCTTTTTGGTAGAAAGGAAATTCCACTGAGGACTCTGGTGCCCTCAATATCTGCCTAAATTATCTCTTTTCTTTTCTTTTCTTTTCTTTCTTTTTTTTTTTGAGACGGAGTTTCACTCTTGTTGCCCAGGCTGGAGTGCAATGACGCGATCTCGGCTCGCCGCAACCTCCGCCTCCCGGGTTGAAGCAATTCTCCTGCCTCAGCCTCCCGAGTAGCTGGGGCTACAGGCATGCACCACCATGCCTGGCAAATTTTGTATTTTTAGTAGAGATGGGGTTTCTCCATGTTGGTCAGGCTGGTCTCGAACTCCCAACCTCAGGTGATCCGCCTGCCTTGGCCTCCCAAAGTGCTGGAATTTACAGGCGTGAGCCACCGTGCCTGGCCTAAATCATTTCTTTCTAGCTCCTGTATCACCATGGGTCTTGAATGGTGCTGGGATTTGAGCCCAGGCAACTCCCTCTTATCCTTGATCCTTAATGGGCTCGGAAGAAAGCCAAGCACAGGGTGGGTTCCCAGTTGGCCTTTACTATTCGTTGCAATTGGCTGTCACTGTTTCTGAATTTTGCAGTTTTGGGCAGAAACCACGTTTCTTGGAAAGAAAGTAAGTTTCCCAGTGCTGTTTGTCAGGCATCCCTGGCTGGGGGCAACTTTGAGTTTTACTATCAGGATTCAGGGTCCTCCTGAGTGGGTGCTTGGAGGCTCAGGGATAGAAATGACAGAAATGTTGATGGCAGCTAAGCCAGGGGTCACCAGGGCAAGCCTCTAGCCTGGTCAGGTAGGAAGAGGGTTTGTGGCTGGGGGTTCCCAAACCCATTGAGTTTGCAATGCCTGCCTTCTCCTCAGTGGGATTTGGGGTTTACCTGTGGATGGGAAGCTGCCTGCTAGGCTGCAGAGGCTGCAGGATCAATCCTGGAAGCTGGTTTATTTGAGGGAAGAGGATGTCAGCTCCTTTGTGCTCATCTGGGAGGCCATGTGGGCATCCTTCATTAATTCAACAGGCTCAGGCCACACATGAGCATACCACAGGAGTCTCTGTCCTCAGGGAGCTTCTGGGCTAAGTGGGGACAGAGTTGGCAATCCAAACAGGTAACTTTTCATAAATGCTATGAAGATGAGCTAGGAAGAGAGAGGGGTGTGGCTGAGAGTGGCCTCTCTGCAGCGGTAGCCCTGGCTAGTCATGACGTGATGGACGAGCAGGCTGTGCATATTTCAGGAGACTGCAAGACTAGGGCGTGGCAAGTGCAAAGGCACTGGGGCCTGCTCAGTGATGAGTGTGGCGCGAAGGAGTAAGGAAGAAGAGGACTGGAGTGAGACAGGGAGAGTGGCCAGAGAGAGAGGAAGGGGTGGGTGGGGCCATGGCTACAGCATGGAGGCTTGTGCCCCACAGTGAGGGGCGTCATTTGTATCCCTAAGCCCAAGGGAGACCTGGGAAGGTTTTTGTGTTTTTGTTTTTGTTTTGAGACAGGGTCTTGCTCTGTCACCCAGGCTGGAATGTAGTGATGTGATCATAGCTCACTGCAGCCTCCCAACTCAAGTGATCCTCCCTCCTCAGCCTCCTGAGTAGCTGGGACTACAGGTGCATGACACCACATTTATTTATTTATTTGTTTGTTTGAGATGGAGTCTAGCTCTGTCACCCAGGGTGGACTGTAGTGGTGCAATCTCTGCTCACTGTAACCTCCATCTCCCAAGTTTAAGTGATTCTCCTGCCTAAGCCTCCTGAGTAGCTGGGACTATAGATGCGTGCCACCATGCCTGGCTAAGTTTTATATTTTTAGTAGAGTCAGGGTGGCGCCATGTTGGCCAGCCTGGTCTCGAACTCCTGACCTCAGGTGACCTACCTGCCTCAGCCTCCCAAAGTGCTGGGATGACAGGTGTGAGTCACCGTGCCCAGCCAATTTCTGTATTTTTTTGTAGAGATAGGGTCTCATTATGTTGCCCAGGCTGGTCTTGAACTTGAACTGGCCTCAAGCTATTTCTGCCTCAGTCTCTCAAGGCACTGGGATTACAGACATGAGCCACACACCATGGCCCCTCAGGGCGGGGATTTAAACAAGGGAGTTACCCCGCCTGATTTCAGTTGCTTAAGGATGCCCTAAAAACAGTTTGAAGGACAATGGAGGGCCAGAAACCCATGAGGAAGTGGTCAGAGAGGTCCAGGCAGTGGTGGCTACAACTCGGGAGGGGTCAGCTGTGGGCATGATGGGGAAGGCAGGGATGGAGTCCAGGGTCGAAGCTGTGTTATGCGTATGGTGCTGATGAGACATTCAAATTGGAATAGAGAGTGGCAGGTGGAAATCAGACACAAATCTGACTTGGATTTGCAGCTTGCAAGTCACTGGTCTATCTAAAGTCATAGAGTGGCTGGGCGCGGTGGCTCACACCTGTAATCCTAGCACTTTGGGAGGCCGAGGTGGGTGGATCACCTGAGGTCAGGAGTTCAAGACCAGCTTGGCCATCATGGTGGAACCCCATCTTTAAAAAAAAAAAAAAAAATTAAAAAAAAAAATTAAAGTCATAGAGTATGTGCAGGAAAGAATGAACAGATCTGAGGCTGCTTTCTGAGAAACGCCTGCTGGCAAGGTGGTCCAGCAGCTGGTAAAGTTCTCTACAGATATGACTTCCCTACATGCATGGCTCACGATGGGTGCATACATTTTCTGTACAAATGATGCATTTTTTTTTTTTTTTTTTTTTTTTTTTTTAATGGAGTTTCACTCTTGTTGCCCAGGCTGGAGTGCAAGGGCATGATCTCAGCTCACTGCAACCTCCGCCTCCTGGGTTCAAGCAATTCTCCTGCCTCAGCCTCCCAAGTAGCTGGGATTACAGGCATGCACCACCATGCCTGGCTAATTTTGTATTTTGATTTATTTACTTTTGAGACGGAGTCTAGCTCTGTCGCCCAGGCTGGAGTGCAATAGCACGGTATCAGTTCACTGCAACCTCTACCTCCCAGGTTCGTGATTCTCCTGCCTCAGCCTCCTGAGTAGCTGGGATTACAGGCACCTGCCACCACACCCAGCTAATTTCTTTTCTATTTTTAGTAGAGATGGGGTTTCATGATGTTGGTCAGGCTGGTCTCGAACTCCTGATCTAGTGATCTGCCCGCCTCGGTTGCCCAAAATGCTGGGATTACAGGTGTGCGCCACCACGCCCGGCCTCATTTTGTATTTTTAGTAGAGATGGGGTTTCTCCATGTTAGTCAGGTTGGTCTCAGATTTCGGACCTCAGGTGATCACTTGCCTTGGCCTCCCAAAAAAGATGCAGTTTATCCCAAACCCCTGCTTTCTTTGTAGGAGTCTGGAATCCTGGTAAGTGCCAGGTAGAGGGTTCCTATGTGACTGGCCCCATAAACACCTGCGCACAGCACTACCAACCACTTTTCACGAGGCACATTGTACACGTTCTTACAACTCGCTGTTGGGGAAGTTAGGCATGGGGTGTGTGACCCCACTAGGAGAGGATTCTGGAAGCTTCTGCCTGGTTGCCTCTGGACTTCACGCTGCACGCCTTTCCCTTTGCTGATTTTGTTGTGATCTTGGCTGTGAGTATAGCTTCCGGGGAACGGCTGGACCTGGGGGTGGTCTTGGGAAGGACCCTGGACAGAGCGAAAGGAATGCCCTGGAAAGCCAGCCAGGAGAGGGCCCCTGGAAAGACCCACCAGGGAGGAAGAAGCAACACAGTGGCCGTGTGCCAGAAGCCAGGTGATGCAGGCTCTTGGGGAGGATGGAGTCTCCTGAGAGGTGAGGGGTACAGAAGCAAGGGCTCAACTTGGCCACATGGGTGCCACTGGGGACCAAGGCAAAACAATCTTGGTGGCATGATGGGGCTGATGTTGGCTGAGTACGTTAAGCAGAGGCCGTGGGGCAAAGAAGCGGGACAGGAGAGAGAGAGACACTTCCCATTTTCCTGCAAAGGAGGTGTGGAGGTAGGGCTGTGGCTGCAGGTGGGAAGGGCTGGGGAGGGGGAGCTTTTTTGAGACCGGGTCTTACTCTGTGGCTCAGGCTAGGGTGCAGTGGTGTGATCTCAGCTTGCTGCTGCCTTGACCTCCTGGCTCAAGTGATCCTCCTGCTTCAGCCTCCAGAGTAGCTGGTGCATACCACTATGCCTGGCTAATTGTATTTTGTATTTTTCATAGAGATGGGGTTTCACCATGTTGGCCAGGCTGGTCTTGAACTCCTGAGCTCATTATCTGCCCACCTCAGCCTCCCAAAGTGCTGGGATTACAGGTGTGACTCGCGTACCATGCCAGGAAGCTGCTTTTCCCCATTTAGTCTTTTGATGATGGGTGACAGCTCCTCTGAGGTGGCCCCTCACTGGGGTAACCCACGGGCTCTACCAGCTTGTCCAGACCCACCTGCAACACCTGGCCATGAGTGTGTCGCCTATAGGGAAAATGTGGACATAAAAATCCTTGGACTTTAAGATGAGCTTTAATTTGTTTGTTTTCCTTAAGTGCATTTATCGATGTAAACAGAGCATGTTAGATTCCCGGGGAGAGCAGACTGTTACTGATATGTTAGTTTTAATTCAAAAAAAGAAGAAACTATGATACCAATGGTTGGATCGACAGCAGCTTAAGGAGGAAAAAAAAAGAAAAAAGAAAAAAATAAAAGAGAAAAAGAAAGAAAAAAAAGTGACACCCCTCTGGCTTGGTGACCTGGTCCCAATCGCAGTCTCTACAGGACAACAGAGCTGTCAAAACAGAACCCAATGATGACAGCTGAAAATCAACCCAGACTGCTGTGGGTCAGCTTGCTGCCATGGAATGCCTTGTGTTTCGGCCACGTCCAGCCAGGGGTACGACGCACTTGTTCCCGATCACCCGGGTCTGCCATTGGAAGTTAAAGACGGAATCGCTTCATGACACTACAGATCTGGAAAAATAAAAAATCTCAGCTAGAAGGAACCTCCAGTTTGGAGACAGCGGGAGGAAGAGAAGGAGGAGGGGCCATTTTGGTGCTGAGCGGAGGGTGTTCTGAGTTCAGAAGGATTATGCGACGCCTGCGGCTGTGTTTTCGGGGACATTTGTAGCAGACGCAGTGTCCCCTTGATGCTCGATGGGGACCGCAGATGGGCCTGACGCGACTGTGGACCTAACCCCGGCTGTGGACAGGAGAGGCTGCTCCAGGCTTCTTTCCTTCTCAATGCTTTACACAGGATTTCCTTAATTTGTGCTTTCCTTTGGTTTAACAGTGAAATACGAAGAGTGAGGGGGCAAAATGGTTTTTTGTCATTTGTCCAAAACTGAGAGAAGAGGTGGAAGTGGGTGCCAGACCTCCTGGGTGATGCTTCCTGGGCCTGGTGGTTGGTTGCCTTGCTCAGGGTATGGGACCAGCTGCTCCTGGAACCACCGCTGGCCTTCTGGGACCTCGCTTCTGTGGCGGGGGACGTGACTGAGCCTCCTGGTGGTGCTTTGTGTCGCAGAGCGGCAACGAAGCAAAGTCCCAGAGGCGGAAGCCTGACACTGGCTATGGTTGACGGTCGCACCTTGACTCCCTCTCTCTCTGGACACACGACATGTGGGTGGGCCCGTTCAGCAGACATTACAGGAAAAATAGCAATTTTAACTTATTCCATCTCCAAAGTTGAAAAAGATCAGACAGTTACTAAAATAAACGATTTCTCAATTGCATTCTGGTGGCCGTGGGCCCGGTGGCCACGGCATGGGCGGGGCGTTGGAGGTGGGAGGGCCCCGGCTGAGTGAGGGGTTCACTCAGAACAGGCACAGTCAGCTGGGCTGAGCGAGGCTCAGATTAAGGCAGTGTTCCTCACAGAACACATCGGAAAAAGCTGCTCCTCTTCTGCTGGTCTGGCGTGATTTTGACTCCCTGGTTGCTCCCCTGGGGGCTGTTGCCTTCCTGAAATCACAAGAGGTTTTCTGAGGATATCACTGAGCATCAGCACTACGTTTCACAACCAACCATCCATCCATCCATCCATCCAACCAATCAACCAACTTAACGAACCAAACCAGCTATCTAACCAACCGAACCAAACCAACCAGCCATCCAACCATCTATCCATCCATCCATCCATCCATCCATCCATCCAATCAACCAACCATCCATCCAACCATCCAATCAACCAACCATCCATCTAACCATCCATCAATCCAATGAACCAACCAACCATCCATCCATCCATCCAATCAACTAACTAATCATCCATCCATCCATCCAATCAACCAATCATCCATCCATCCATCCATCCAATCAACCAACCAATCATACATCCATCCATCCAATCAACCAACCATCCATCCATCCATCCAATCAACCAACCAATCATACATCCATCCATCCAATCAACCAACCAACCATCCATTCATCCATACAATCAACCAACCAACCATCCATTCATCCAACCATCCATCCATCCATCCAACCAATCAACCAACTCAACGAACCAAACCAGCTATCCAACCAACCGAACCAAACCAACCAGCCATCCAACCATCTATCCATCCATCTATCCAATCAACCAACTAACCATCCATCCAACCATCCATCCATCCATCCAATCAACCAATCGTACATCCATCCAACCATCCAGCCATCCAATCAACCAACCAACCATCCATCCAACCATCCAGCCATCCAATCAACCAACCAACCATCCATTCATCCATCCATCCATCCAACCAACCAATCATCCATCCATCCAATCAACCAACCAATCATCTATCCATCCATCCATTCATCCAATCATCCATCCAATCAACCATCCATCCATCCATCCATCCATCCGTCCATCCAACCATCCATCCATCCATCCATCCATCCATCCATCCATCCATCCAATCAACCAACCAATCACCCATCCATCCACCTAATCAACCAACCAACCAATCATCCATCCATCCATCCAATCAACCAACCATCCATCCATCCATCCATCCAATCAACCAATCATCCATCCATCCATTCATTCAACCAATCAACCAACCCAACCAAACCACGATCCATCCAACCATCCATCCATCATCTGCCAGTCCATCCATCTGTCCCCTTCCAACCATCTAACCAACAAAACAAACATCCATTTATACCCTTTCATCCATCCATCCATCCATCCATCCACCCACCTACCCACCCACCCATCCATCCATCTATGCATCCAACCATCCATCCATCCAATCAACCAACCAATCATCCATCCATCCATTCATCCAACCAGTCAACCAACCAATCATCCATCCGTCCATCCATCCATCCAACCAACCAATCATCCATCCGTCCATCCATCCATCCATCCATCCAACCAACCAATTATCCATCCATCCATCCATCTAATCAACCAATCATCCATCCATCCATCCATCCAATCAACCAATCATCCATCCATTTATCCATCCAATCAGCCAATCATCCATCCATCCATCCATCCATCCAATCAACCAATCATCCATCCAACCAATCAACCAATCATTTATCCATCCATTCACTTATTCCCTTCCATCCATCCACCTGCTTGCAACCAACAAACGAACGAACCAACCAACCACCCATCCCCTTCCAATCAAGAACCATCCACTCATCCATTCCTTTCCAGCCATCCATCTCCTTCCAACTATCCTTCTAACCACCTCATCCAACCAACCAACCATCCCTTTCCAACCATCCACCCATCTGTCTCCTTCCCCTCATCCAACTTCTTCCAACTAACCATCTCCTTCTAACTACCCCTTCTGACCAATCAATCATCCATCCATCCATCCATCCCCTTCCAAGCAACCACCTCCTTCCAACCAACCATTCATCCATCCCCTTCCAACCACCCAACAAACCAATCATCTACCTATCCAACCATCTCCTTCCAACAAATCAACCATTGATTTATCCCTTTGACCAACCATCCATTCAGTTCTTTTACAACTGACATTTTTTTCCAAAAACAGATCTCTTTGCCATCTGCTATCTACCACCCCTTCAACCACTCTCTCACTTATCCGCCCACCGCATCACACCCTTTCCATGCACCCTCTCAATGTCTTTCCACCCTTCATTCACCCACACCACTCTCTTCTTTCCACACGTCTTTCCCTCCATTCATCTCCTGCTCCTTTCTTCTGTCCAGTCTTGCCCATCTCTGCAGAGCACCTTCTACTGAGGCAGCGGGGGCGGGGGGAGGGCAGCAGAAAGGCTGTGTCCCTTAGGATTTGGGAAGCCCAGGTTCAAAGTCCCACTGTTGCTTGCAGCTGGCGGGTCTTCATGGCCCTGTGCTGTGGCTCTGCCTCACCACCTCTCCCCTTCATCTGCCTTCCACCTGCTGCTAGGGACGTGGGACCTACGCTAACTGTGTCAACCCATTCCCTACTGAAAACCCATGAGTGCCACCCACTGTTTTCAGAGAGGAATGCCTTAGGTCTGTCCCATTCAAAGTGAATCTGGCCTCTGCCAATCCTGGGAGCTCACATCCTATTCTCCCACCTCCCCGTTTGAAAGACTTGCACCTGCCTCTCAGCTCTTAGGTAAAACCTGGATTGATTCAGTAGTAACTACTGAGGACCTACGATGAGCCAGGTGCATTTCTGGGCCCTAAGCATGCAGTGGCCGATGAGACAAAAGGGCCTACCTGGGGAGCTCACATGGACGAGGGAGACAGAAACCACTCGGGAAACAGGCAAGCATGGTTTCCCACAGTGGTCAGTAACGAGAGAGACAGAAGGCAGGGCAAGGGGGGAGGTGACAGCGGGAGGTGTGTTTTGACAGTGCCCTCTGAACAGAGGCTTCAGGATGGGAGGAAGTGAGACCAGGGATGGTCCAGGGGTGTGGTCAGCAGATCATTGTTCCCCAAAGATGTCCACGCCCTAAGCCCTGGAACCTGTGGATATGTTACCTGACATGGCAAAAGGGACTTTGTGGATGTGATTAAGGTGAGTGGGGAGAGGAGCCTGGTGGAACCAATCGGATCACAGGAATCCTTAAAAGTGGAGCAGCTGCCCCAGCTGTGGTCAGAGTAAGCGGCAGGAAAAAGCGAGGAACTAAACTCGCCTGTTGGTGCTTTGCAATTCAATTAAGAAAACGAGAAATTGCAAGGATTAGGGTCGAGCATCGGCCACTCATAACCTCTGCCGGGAAAGGATCCAGCATGTTCTCCAGGCAATCAGTAGGCCGGTGAGGAAGACATAGTGCTGCCATGATGTTCACACAATGAGTCAGAAGAGTTGTGAAGGGTCAAAGCCTGGGCTGGGTGCTGGGGCTCTCGCCTGTAATCCCAGCACTTTGGGAAGCTGAGGCAGAAGAACGGAGCCCAGGAGTATGAGTCCAGCCTGGGTAACAAGTGAGATCCTGCCTCTTAAAAAAGAAAAAAAATTAGGCAGGCACAGTGGCAGGTGCTTATAGCCCCAGCTACCTGGAAGGCTGACATGGGAGGCCTGCTTGAGCCCAGGAGGTCAAGGCTGCAGTGAGCTGTGAAGGTGCCAGTGCACTCCAACCTGGTGTGGCAGAGTGAGACTCTAAAAAAAAAAAAATCTTTTTAACTAAAAAAAAAAAAAAAAGAAAAAGAAAAAGAAAAAAGAATCAAACCTTGACCGTTATAGTGAAGAAAAATATAAAAGAAAATCCCAACTTGTTGGTCAGCACACTGGTTTCCATGAGCTATTTCCCATTTTGTTTTAATGGCCAAAGAGCTGCTATTAAATCAATCACATGCTTCATTGTTCAACTCACAGCATCTTAGAATCACGAAACAGATCTGCTTTACATCAGACGTCAACTACTTGAAAGGCATTTTGTATTTTATGTGCATTCTTGAGTGGCCAACCTTAACCCACAAATAGAGCATCGTGAGGTCTTCGATTGGAAAAGAAATTTAAGACAGCTGGGAAAGGGCGGCTGCTGGAACCAAGGTGAGGGAGGAAGGCTCCTGACAGTGTTTAAATGCCCCCAAAGTACAGGGAGGTGTTTGGATTCTGTCAAGAAAGCACCATTGACCCTGAGCACAATGGACTAGGAAATTGCTAGCATGGTAAACAAAGCAAGAAACAAACCACAGGGTGGATGGGGAGGGATTCATGCAGACTTCCCTGGAGGCCTCAGAGAGCCCTGGGATGCAAAGAAGGTAGCAGAGCTGTCACACAGCACCTGTAGCATCTGGGACTGGGTGGGCCGGGGCCGGTTATGAATCTGCCATACTTGTCAGGACGGTGAGCCAGCAGTTATCAGACACCAGCCCTGGCCCTGCCCGAGAGACCTAGGAAGCTTTTCTCCAAGACGTGGCTCTCTCTCCTTGCACACCATGTCGTCTTTCTGGCCCTTTTCAAAAGTGGAATGGAAAGGGCCATGTGTCCCCTGCTACCCTGGGAACTCACCGGGAACGACCCTGTCTGCTTGGGCAGCGTCCCCAGGCTGGCACTGCCTGATGCCCCAGCCACACCTGCAAACTCTTCTCCTCTTTTCCAGCAATGTCCCATGGGGTCTGGCTGGGCCCTAACAAGCAGGATCTAGCGTGCGTCATGTCACTGCTGCTAACAACGACGGCTGGATTCTACAGAGATCCACTTGGGGATCTGGGAAGGACATACACTCACCAATTTTTTGTCCATTTTTGCTTTGATGTCTCTGGCGAGAGTGAAAAATGCCTGTGGAATAAGTACACCATTAGTACCTGGAATGACAGCGCCCCGAGTCCTCAGCCGCCTGTGTGGAGTGAGTGTGGTGGGACAGCTTCCCAGGCGTGGGCTTCCTATGGCAGTGGGCTCAGCAGGCCTATCCAGCCCCAGCTCCTGTCCTTCCCCAGTCCCTCCACCTCCCAATGGCCTTTCCTCTCCAATGGCAACTCTCACTTTCACAGAGCACCTTAGTGTTGACAGGACTTACGCATGCGCCACCTCCCCTAAGCCCTGTGAGATGGGCCTACACTCGGTTGGCCAGAGCGGAAACTGAGGCTCAAAGAGGCCAAGTGGCTTGTCCAA
Source organism: Cheracebus regulus (assembly GCA_963574635.1). NCBI lineage: Eukaryota > Metazoa > Chordata > Mammalia > Primates > Pitheciidae > Cheracebus > Cheracebus regulus. The sequence continues at coordinate 23,253 of CAUYQU010010617.1, read as the reverse complement.
AGGTAAGTTAACCGACCGATCCAGAAGGATTTAGAAGGAGTGCCCAGTTCTTCATCTCTGACTCCGAGGTTCTGTCTGCTCTGGCCTCCCTTCTGATGGTCAGGGGGAAAAGGCAAGAGCTCTGTGGCCAAACAAGCTTCACTCGGTGTCCTTGCCCGGCAGGGCCGGGAGCGGAGCAAGTTCATCCCCCAGCACAGCCAAGGCTCGAGCTGCTGTCACGGCCTCGAGGGGGGGACTTACAAAGATGGTGGGAGGCGCGATCCCAACACACATACCCATGACGTGGGAGGTCTGGAGAGGAGAGTGGCTTGGGGTGTGGAGGAAGGTCCAGCAGAGTATGAAAGTGTCCTTGGGGAGGGGCCCCCTGGGCTGGGCCCTGACTAGAAAAGGGAACCTGACAGGTGGGAAAGGGGGCACACGGGAAGGGAATGCAGTGGTCTTGGAGAACAGAGTGGCCCAGGTGGCCTGGGGAGAAACAGGGGTGGGCGTTGCCTGAGTTCTGGGTGGCAAATACCAGCTGTAGCTGGCGAGGGAGGGCTTTCCATGCCAGGCGAGGAGTCTGGCCTTGGTCTTCCAGGCAGCATAGAGACTTTGGGTAAGGAGTGATGTGGAAGATCCCAGCTTGGAAACATGACCAGGATAAAGAAACATCATGGGGCCGGCCACAGGGCTGGGGTCACTGGTGGAGAGGAGGGGTGGCATGGGCCAGCTCCCATCAGGGCTCCCTGCTGTGTCTGAGCTTTTGACCGGGGCCTCTCCAGCGTGAGTGGCGTGGCTGAGTGTAAACAGAGCTGGATCTCTCTGAGTCTCAATTTCTTCACCTGTAAAACCATGCCAATTCCCCAGGGCTTCCCAGGGGCCCGTGAGACACGTCCTAGGTGCCCTTTGTGGGCCTGCACCTGCTGATGGCAGATTCCCACAGGCTGCCTGTGCCTGGCATGTGGCACTGGCCAGGAAGTGTCCCTCAGAGGACTGACTGGCAGCATGGAGCCCGAGGCTGGTCCCTCTGGCAGGACCTCCCCAGAGGATGCCAGCTCCCCCTTCAGCCTGAAGGGGCTGATCCTGCAGGCCCATGTCTCCCAGCAGGGCCCAGGACTCACGTTTTCCACGTTGATGTTGGCCTTCGCGCTGGTCTCCATGAACTTGATTCCATAGTCGAGGGCCAGCTGTGAGAGAGGGAGGCACATGCATGAGCACACCAGCTGCTGGGCGCATCTGAGCTTGTCCAAAACAGAAGTGGAAGGCAGGGCTGGTGCCAAGTGGGAGCACCAACGGGGCTGGGGCTATGGGTGTGGCTTCCTGGGTCGCTCCTTCGATTCTCCAGCGGGGAGCCCACTGCGAATGCCCTTCCACACTGCCAAGCAGGCCATGGAGCGCTGAGAAGGGCAGCTGAGATGGGAGGGTAGCGGGGCCCTGCTGGGATCAAACCACGACTCCGTCCCCTGCTCCTGTGGCCTTGAAGGCCTGGAGGGGGGCCATGGTGGGTTTCGATGAGACGCCCACAGAGCGCACCCGAGAAGCCCTGGGTGGGCGTGTGCTTCCCACTCTGCCATCTCCCAGCACGTGCCACACTGGGGTGACCAACTCATCCCAGGCAAGCCAGGACAGCATGTGCTTATAAACATCATGAGGGACTCCCCACCAACGCTCAACCTTTCCACCCGAGAGCACTCAGGGGAACCCCTAGGGCAGCAGAGGGATGGGGAAGGTCTCTGCATGGGAATCCCAAGACCCCCAGGCCCTCTGTCCCTTGTGCCACCATGCCCACCTTTTCTCCCCGTTCCTTGGAAACTTGTCTCTTGTCATTCACATCACACTTGTTTCCGAGTATCATCTTTTCGACATCTGCAGAGGCATGCTGACAGAGGGGGACAGACAGGGGATCAGACTGGATGACAGTGGCCAGGTGCCTTTGCCAACACACAGCCTGTCCCCAGAAATCAGAGCAGTGGGGTCAGGATTGCTAGGTATAGCCTGGTCTAAGGGACAAGCTGAAGCTCAGAGAGGCCGAGCAGCCAGTCCCATGTCACACAGTCAATGCCAGGGCCGGAGCCAGGGTTCGAGCTGCTACTCTGACCAAATGCACATTTTCTGAAATGCTTTCTGGCAGCTTCTATGGATATGTCAATCAGGCTACTGCACCTGGGCTGCTGGGGGGTCTGGCCTCTGCGGGGGTGAGTGAAGCTAAGACATTTACCCCCGACCCTTGCCTTTCTTCCTCCCTCCCCTCCTGGCTCCTCTGCAGGAGGACCCAGCTGTTATCCTGGGACCTTCTGCTCTGCCCTCTTTTTTTTTTTTTAAAGGAAAGATTCTCGTTCTGTCTCCTAGGCTGGAGTGTAGTGGCACAATCTAGGCTCACTGCAACCTCTGCTCTGGGTTCAAGGGATCCTCAGTCTCCTGAATAGCTGAGATGACAGCGGTGAGCCACCACGCCTGACTATTGTTTTGTATTTTTAGTAGAGGCTGGGTTTCACCATTTTGGCCAGGCTGGTCTCAAACTTCTGACCTCAGGTGATCCGCCAGCCTTGGCCTCCCAAAGTGCTGGGATTACAGGCGTGAGCCACCATGCTGGGCCCTGACATTTCAACTCTCTTTGTGGGCTCCAGAAATGGGCCATACCTGAGGTAGTCACAACTCGAGGCCATCACCAGCCCCAGGCACTTCACCATACCATGTGGTGTTGCCCAAACTCTGCCTTCATACCCAAAGGCAGCTCCTTCATCAGACCTCCCCGGGTTCCCACAGAGTCAACCGTGCTTCCTGAAGGACGGGCACACTGGAAACTGCTGCCTTCCTTCACCAGCTGAGATTTGGTCTCTGGAACCTACTGTGCCACTCCTTGCCTCACTGCCCATGAACCAGAAGGTGCTCCTGCCCTCTGGCCAGAAACAGAGACTGTTTGCAAAGACCAGGCTCTCCTCCTCTCCACAGATGAAGACAGCTTCAGGGTCATTGAGGAGCTGAGCCTAGTGCAATGACTCATAAATGATGGGGTGGTCTCTCAGCCTGGCCTGAGGCGGGTCCATGAGTCCTGGGTGGACAGTGTTGTGCCATTTTGCACTGGCTTTATAGATGGGAAAGTTCTCTGGCTGTGCCTCAGACATGAAGCCCCACCTGGTTAGATGTCAAAAGCTACAGGTGCTGCTGGCCAGGAAGGCTTTGGGAGTGAGGTCAGCTCTTTGGGGAGCAGGAAAATAAGATGCTGGCTTTGGGAGGTGGAGGAGGGATTGGCTTCCTCCTCTCCCCTCTAGGGTTAAGGTCTGAACACAGGTAGTTTGTACCAGGTCACACCCAGCTCTGATATAGCTCAAAGTACAACTGACTGGCCAGCTACCACACCCTCCAACTACAAGGGTCACACCTACACTAGACCCTTCCTTCTCTAGAAAGCAGCCAACGCTCATGGTGACCACAAGCTTGGATGTTCCTTGTCTTATGACTGTGACGCTAGCCAGATCCAACAGCCCAGCTGGAGGCGTGGGCTCCGAGGGGCTCTGGGGTGGGGCTGGGCCAGGGTGTGGTCCCTGGGGCCGGCTGCCTGTGTCTCAGTCCCTGCTCCCACCGCGTCCCTGATTACAGGCTGCTGGCAAGTGATCTGTGTGTGTCTCTGCACTTTGGCCTTCTCATAGGTAAAGCAGAGCGCGCTGGGACAAGGACTGAAGCAGGGACAGTGGGAAGAGCCGGCGGGTCTCACCTCCTCAATGTTGCGAATCCAGTTCCGGATGTTGTCGAAGGACTTCTCGTTGGTGATGTCGTAGACCAGCATGATGCCCTGAGCGGGGAGAGGAGACAAGGATGTTTGACCGGCTGCAGGCTCTGGAGGCGAGGCCCCAGCAGCACAGGAGAAGGGTGGTGCAGAGCCCAGCACCCGCCGCACAGCCAGGCCTGTTGCTGCCACCCTTCCCGCCTCTGCTGCACCCCGGAAGCCAGCCCCCTCCTCTCCATCCCTGCGGCCCTTCCTTCTGCTGGGCTCTGGCACCAGCCTTGTCCTGCCCCCTGGGCTGCCGAGGTGACTCTTCTGCCTCACAGGCCAGCCCCTGCCATGCCCTCGATGACAAGCCCCGCTGGCTCCCCTTGTGGCCCACAGGGTGGTGCAGCCTGAGGCTGGGAGCTGTTCCAGAGCCCACGGCCAGGGGCGCTCCCCTCATGCTGACCCTCCCCTGCAGTCGGCCTCCTTTTCACCCCTTGCTCACCCCACGCTCAGCCAGAGCCACCTCCCAGGCACGACTGAACCCAGGGAGTCCTGACCTGACATCCATGCAACTTCCAGTGACCCCGTCACAGAGGAGACTGGCTGTATGAAGAAGGGTTGGATGTGCCGAGGCCCTTCTGGTTCCCTAACCAACATGTGAGCGACTGGGAGACAACCCATGGGTCCTGAAAGAGCTTCGGGGCAGCCCCACCCCAGCCTGCGTCCACAGCCTCACCACTGCTGTGGACAAGGGCAAACATGCCTATGTGATGCAAGGGCAAACTGAGGCACAGAGACATGACCTTTAAGATTCAAGCCTGGGGCCAGGTGCAGCAGTTCATCAGCCCGGTGTGGTGGCTTACGCCTGTAATCCCAGTACTTTGGGAGGCCAAGGCAGGTGGATCACTTGAGGTCAGGAGTTTAAGACCAGCCTGGCCAATATGGTGAAACCCCGTCTCTACTAAAAATACAAAAAGTTAGCCAGGCGTGGTGGCACATGCCTGTAATCCCAGCTACTCAGCTGGCTGAGGTGGAGAATAGCTTCAATCTCAGGTGGCAGAGGTTGCACTGAGCTGAGATAGTGCCACTGCACTCTAACCTAGGTGACAAAGCAAGACTCCGTCTCAAAAAAAAAAAAAAAGATTCAAGCCCAGGGAGCAGGAAGAGGGGTGGGCGGTTAACTCCAAAAGCACTGATGACACCTATCCTCTCAGCAATGTCCCTGGGCCTTTTTCAGCCCCAGAATCCACATTTCACATGTGGGGGCCACCCTCTGATGGTCTGTGGTTCTTTTTTTGAGATGGAGCCTCACTCTATTGCCCAGGCTGGAGTGCAGTGGCACAATCTCGGCTCACTGCAATCTTCGCCTCCCGGGTTCAAGTGATTCTCCTGCCTCAGCCTCCCAAGTAGCTGGGATTACAGGCATGTGCCAACACGTCCAGCTAATTTTTGTATTTTTTTAGTAGAGACAGGGTTTCACCATGTTGGCCAGGGTGGTCTCAATCTCTTGACCTAGTAATCCGCCCACCTCTGCATCCTAAAGTGCTGGGATTACAAGTGTAAGCCACTGCGCTTGGCCTGTGTGTGGCTCTTGATGTCCTTGTGGAGTGCCCACAGCAGGCCAGCTGACAAGTCCCCTTTGTGTCTGGGGACCCTGGGCTCCAAGACACGTGGCCTGCTCACGCCCAGGCCTGGATTTCTTCCTTCCTCCCTGCCACCTGCTCCCTGGGCCCAGCCCTGCATCTGTGGCACCTCAGAGGGCACTGATGGATCACTGCTGCTGGCCAAGTTGTCTGAGGCCATCCAGGTTTGCAGAATAAGGATACAGACTGTGTGGTGATGGTGAGACAGGTGTGAGTGCAAGGGTGTGGGACAAAACCACACAGACGGGGCAACAAAGTCACTGCAACTCCAAATGCCCCTAGGAATTCATGGACATGAATAATGGCCTCGCAATCAGCCACAACCACGGCGAAGAACCTCAAGGCTGCAGTGGCCCACCATGTCTGCCACACGCCAGCCACAGTGGGCAGACCTTGTGAGTCAAGCATGGTCAGGGTCGGGGGCGTGGGGCCCTTTAGCCAGGGACCGGACCCTGTGAAGGCCCAGGATTCCTGTCATCACCAAGTTGGTGATATGTGCCCAAGACTCAAATTCCTGGATTTGTACCTATTTCAGGGAGCTGAGGGGAGAGAACCTGGGCATTAGCAGGGCAGTGGGTAGAGCGCTCTCTTAGAATCATGCAGAAGCACCTGGACAACACTGAGCCAGCCAGCCTATTCCAGGTTTTCCTGGAAATGCCAGAAATGCCCCTCAGGGCTCCAAGTGACTATTTTTCAGGCCCCTCTCTGGGCAAACCTCACAATAGGTCTCTAGGCATCCAGTGCTTCTTGCATTTGGGACTCTGAGGCCCAAGGGTCCAGGAGCATGCTGACAGAGATGAGGACCCAGCTGCAATGGTGGCACTGTCCCAGTGACTGCTACTGGCTACATAAGGCTCTAGGGCACCAGAAACATGGCTGCTTTGACTCAAAAAGCTGGATTTTCAATGTTTTCAGAAATTATTGGCCAGGCCTGATGGCTCATGCCTGTAGTCCCAGCACTTTGGGAGGCCGAGGTGGGCAGATCACCTGAGGTCAGGAGTTTGAGACCAGCCTGACCAACACGGAGGAACCCCGTCTCTACTAAAAATACAAAATTAGCTGGGTGTGGTGGTACATGCCTGTAATCCCAGCTACTCAGGAGGCTGAGGCAGGAGAATCACTCAAATCTGGGAGGTGGAGGTTGGTGAGCCAATATTGCACCAACTGCACTCCAGCCTGGGCAACAAGAGTGAGACTGTCTCAAAAAAAAAAAAAAAAAAAAAAACACACACACACACAATTAATTAATTAAGAGATGGAGTCTTGCTCTGTTGCCCAGACTGGAGTACAGTGGTGTGCAACCCAGTTCACTGCAACCTCTGTCTCCTGGGTTTAAGCAATTCTCCTGCCTCACCCTCATGAGTAGCTGGGCTTACAGGCACCTGCCACCATGCCTGGCTAATTTTTGCATTTTCAGTAGAGATGGAATTTCATCGTGTGGCCAGGCTGCTCTCCAGCTCCTTACCTCAAGAGATCTACCCACCTCCCAAAGTGCTGGGATTACAGGCATCAGCCACTGCACCTGGCTAGACTTTCAAAGTTAATTGTGTATATTCAAATAGCCACATGCAGCCAGTGGCATCTGTGCAGGTTAGCTCGGGTCTAGGAGGATGGAGAGCCACAATCATCTTGGTGCTGGTTGAGGAGTGGGTGCTGGAGACAAAGAGCCTGGTGCAGCCCAGCCATTTACCTGCTGAGTGGACTTCAGCAGGGCAGAACACCGGGCCAAACCTCAGGTTCTTTGTTATAATACAGGAATGACAATGGCGCCTTCATGCAGGGGTTCACAGACAAAACGCAATGAGATAAACCGAGCTAAGACCTGGGCCCTTTGCCTGGTGCAGGGGAGGGCTTGGTGATCAGGGCAGGGTGGAAGGTGGCTATTTTGGCCCAGAGAAGATTGAGACAGACCCCAGGTCACACAGCTTTCTCCAGAGGCTGAAGCTCCCCAAGACCTCACTTCCCCCAGGCCCCCTGCTCCCTACTCCACCAGAGCACTACGAAGGGAGAGGAAAGAAATACATTAATTTTACTGAGGCGTGCTAAGGCTGCAACCCACACGAGTGGGTGTCCATGAGGTTTCAGACGCCACGTGGGATGCTCCAAATACATAATGCCTACATTCATCTCCACAGCCCGCAAGTCTTTCCTGAGCAACTACCGCAGACCCAGCAGGTTCCCTGGTGCCAGGCAGATGGCAGGGACCGGGACGTGGCACTGCCCTCATAGAGGAAACAGGCAGCTGCCTGAGCAATTAAATGATGGGGTGTGCCAAGCAAAGAGCGGGGAACAGAGGGAACTAGGAATGGGGAGAAACGGCCATTTATCCTCAGCACGGCCTGCGACACAGTGCTGTGCTGTTCCATTTTCCAAGTCAGGAGGTGGAGCTCAGAGGGCAAGCCAGGGTCTCAGGCCAGGTCTAGGGGCTCCACCTCCTGCTCCCTCCGCCCAGATGCCCTGCTGTATACACACAGGGCCCGAGACAGGACCTCGTCCCTCCCCTGCCGCCTTCTGCATCTAGTTCAGGCCTGGCCCAGAGAAGGTGCTCGAGCAATGTTTGAGGGATGATGAGTGAGTCTTCCTGTCATGTCATCCCGCCTCAGGCCCGGGCCACAGATATAATGGCCGACAGCCCAGGGTGGGTCAGCTCCTGGAAAAGCTTCACGCTTTTGGTAGCAAATTCCATCGAGACTGATGTGGGTCATGTGACCGCTCCTAACAGTCGGGGCATGCTGGCTCCAGCTGCACTGAGCTCACCTGGAAGAACCGGCTTCCTGTGTCTTCCTTCATTCCCAAAGAATTATGTTTCTATTTTATTTAAACACTGCATTGTCTCTGCAGCCAGAAGGGGAGGTATGTACATGGGGGTGGGCCCGGGGCACACAGCCTCTTCCTAAGACTAACTTAGGACCAAGGAGCCCTGAGGAGTTGGGGCACAAGCTCCACAGAAACATCTAGGCTTCAGTAACCAACGCACAGTCATGCTCCCATGTTGACTTAAAAAGGAGATACAAACTGAAAATCCCTACCATCGCGCCCCTGTAGTAGGCTGTTGTGATGGTCCGAAACCGTTCCTGACCGGCCGTGTCCCTAAACATGAAGAGAAGGGATATTAACAACATCAAAGGCAAATAACTGTCCCCAATAGGAGACAAGGAGCATCTACCCGGGACACCTGGCTTTCTCAAAGGTCATCTGCTGTGAGTTCTTCTGCTGCTGAGGCAGCACCTTCTCATCTACCTATTATTACAGAGAAGGACACAATGGCTTGGAAGGGTTCAGGTCATTTGATTTGGCGGAGCCATGACAGGATTCCTGACCCACGCGCCCTCTCCCTCTTCTGCACCTTTGCTTTCAGGGAATTCTCCCCGGAGTTTCTGGTTCACAGATAAGCCAGTCAGTCATGTGGCTTGGGAACGTAGCTCTTGCTGTTGGGTGCAGCTGGACTCAGACTCATGCCTGTAATCCCAGCACTTTGGGAGGCTGAGGCGGGCAGATCACCTGAGGTCAGGAGTTTGAGACCCACCTGGCCAACATGGTGAAACCGTCTCTACTAAAAATACAAAAATTAGCTGGGCGTGGCGGCACGTGCCTACAATCCGAGCAACCCGGGAGGCTGAGGCAGGAGAATTGCTGAAACCCAGGAGGTGGAGGCTGCAGTTAGCCGAGACTGCACCACTGTACACCAACTGCACTCCAGCCTGGGTGACACAGCAAGACTCCATCTCAAAAAAAAAAAAAAAAAAAAGGTAACCTTGCTGGCTGGGCAAGTGGCTTATGCCTGTAATCCCAGCACTTTAACAGGCAGAGGCAAGTGGATAATTCGAGGCCAGGAGTTCGAGACCAGCCTGACCAACAGAGTGAAACCTCATCTCTACTGAAAATACAAAAATTAGGCAGGTATAGTGGCACACATCTGTAGTCCCAACTACTTGGGTGGCTGAGACACAAGAATCGCTTGAACCTGGGAGGTGGTGGTTGCAGTGAGCTGAGATCATGCCGCTGCACTCCAATGTGTTTGACAGAGTGAGATACTATCACAGAAAAAAAAAAAAAAAAAAAAAAGCCAGGTATGACGGCTTATGCCTGCAATCGCAGCACTTTGGGAGGCTGAGGCTGGCAGATCACTTGAGGTCAGGAGTTCAAGATCAGCCTGACCAACATGGTGAAACCCTATCTACTAAAAATACAAAAATTAGCCTGGCGTGGTGGCAGGTGCCTGTAATCCCAGCTACTGAGGAGGCTGAGGCAGGAGAATTGCTTGAACCAAGGAAGTGGAGGTTGTAGTGAGCTGAGATCATACCACTGCACTCCAGCCTGGGTAACAGAGTGAGACTTTGTCTCAAAAAAAAAAAAAAAAAACCAAAAAATTAAAAGTGACCTAACTGATTGGTGGCAGAGCCAGGTCAAGACTCACGTCCTGTGTCTCCAAGCCCAGGGTTCCTCCCACAGCCCTGCTGTGGCTCTGTATGTCTGTATGTCTGGACCATGCAGAAACACCTTGCTTGGAGCTGACTTTCTGGCACCAGCAGCAGGAGACATGAGTGGTTAAGAATAGCCATTTTTTCCTCAACCACCGTCCTAGTTGTCTTAGAAGAGATTTGAATCACTGACCTCACCACAATTGCTAAGAGCAGAAGCAGGAAGGCAGGAGGAAAGTGAAATTTCTGCTTGCTGGTGCAGCGTCACTTTGGACTTGGGAACAAAGGGTGACGTGGCACCAACGTGCTGGAAGTGGAGAAACTTCCATGGCTCATTTTTTTTTTTTTTTTTGGAGACGGAGTCTTACTCTTGTCACCCAGGCTGGAGTGCAGGGTGTGATCTCAGCTCACTGCAACCTCTGCCTCTCCAGTTCAAGTGATTCTCCTCCTGCCCCAGCCACCCAAGTAGCTAGGATTACAGATGCTGGCCACCAGGCCCAGCTAATTTTTTGTACTTTTAGTAGAGACAGGGTTTCATCATATTGGTCAGGCTGGTCTCGAACTCCTGACCTCAGGTAATCTGCCTGCCTTGGCCTCCCAAAGTGCTGGACTTACAGGTGTCAGCCACTGCAACCAGCCTGCACCACATTCTTAAATCTGACTTCTCTTTATTTTGCTCAGGGCCAGTGACTCTGTGTAAGTGGCATGTGTGCAGGGCAGGACCCCACTATACCCGACCACCTGAACTCAGTCTCAGGAAACTAGAGTCAGGCCAGAGAGGGTGACTTGGAGCCTCACCACTTCCCTAACGGTATGTGCACGGGAAGTCACCCGCAGGTCTCAGGAATAGAAACAGGTCTCACCAGGGGGCCCAGCCTCGGCTTAATTTCGGTTTGGGGGTTTCAGGTCTATATGCTGGGAAGGGAGGCCTGGGCTGCCCCAGGAAAGAAAAGAGGAAGTGAAGCTGGACCTTTACACTTCTGAGTGGGTGGAGAGGCTCAAAAGGAAGCTCTTGGCTGGGGCATCTCACGTTCCTGCAGCTGTCACCAGCACCTGGCACTGGGAGGGCTCCCTCCCCATTCAGCAGAAGCAGCCCACTGTGAAGCCCAGACCCAGACGGTGCCCACAGCGGAGCACTGAGCTAACTGGGGCTGGGCAGCTCTGTGCCCATGCTATAGACCCTGGCACCTCTGGGCTGGGTATAAAACTCCAGGAGCTTCTGAAAAAAGCCCCATGTGCCAGGACTGGGCACCAAGAAATGGAGGCCAAGGCCACAGGGAGGGTGGAGGGAGAATGCCACGGGCTTCTGGTCAAAGCCCTCGCCAGGTGAAGAGAATAACAGACAGCAATGACTCTTACCATATCTGCAGTTTAATTCTCTTGCCATCGAGCTCTATGGTCCTAATTTTAAAGTCAATTCCTGAAAGAAAAGAAAAAAAGGCATATCACTGTCAGCGCATTTCCTAAGCTGTCTGAGCTGGGCGCTGCCAACCTATGCACGTGACAGCTGTCGTGGCTTACGGAGACCCTGCCTGGTGCTGGGCATGGGGGATGTTGGAATCTCCAGATCTGGAAACTCCTGGAGATATTTTCCCTCTCCAAGGGCTGATGGGAGCAGTGCAGAGCAAACCCAGGGGGCACGGGTGGCAAAGCTCTGCTCTTGTCCCTTGCTGCCAGCTGAGCCCACTTCCCCACCCCAGGCAGCTGTGCAGAGTGGGTCTCAGCAGAGCCTTCTGCAGGCCTGAGTCCCTTGCTCCCCACCACCCTGCAGCAGAGCCCTAAGCACACAGGGCCTTGGACCCCACGATGCACAGGTGCACATGGTCATGTTCTCTCCTGCCCTCAGCTTTTGCAGATGCTGTTGCTTTTCTGTGGGTGGTCTGTGTCCCGCTGGCCCATAGCTGAGCAAACTTCTCCTTTAAGGCCCTCTTGAAGATCACCTCCTAATAAGCCTTTCTGACCTCATCCTTCTTGTCTCCTACCTCCCACTTCCATCCCCCTTCCCCACAGTGACCTCGCAGCCACCTTGATGTTCCCCAGGCTCCCACTTTTCCCTCAGTCCCCTCCCCAGCCTTCAAAAATACAACAACCCTAACCACCATGTCACACAGCTAACCTCTGCTCCAAACTGTCCTTTTTTTTTTGAGATGGAGTCTCACTTTGTTGCCCAGGCTGGAGTGCAGTGGCACCATCTCGGCTCACTGCAGCCTCCGTCTCCCAGATAGAAGCTATTCTCCTGCCTCAGCCTCCCAAGTAGCTGGGACTACAGATGCCCGCCACGACAAACGGGTAATTTTTGAATTTTTCCTAGAGATGGGGTTTCACTGTGTCAGCCAGGCGGGTCTCAAACTCCTGACCTCGAATGATCCACCTGCCTTCGCCTCCCAAAGTGCTGGGATTACAGGTGTCAGCCACCGCGACTGGCCCTCTGCTCCAAACTTTCTATGGTGTGTCCACCAACGAATGAATGGATGAACAAAATGTGGTCCAACCATACAACAGAATATGACTCCGTCACAGAAAGGAACAGAGCACTCATCCATGATATACAACGTATATGAACCTTGATGACATGATGCTGAGAGAAGCCAGACACTAAAGGTCACTTAGTGTGAGATTCCATTAACAGACACATCCAGAACAGGCTCATCCATAGAAGCAGAAAGCTGATTAGCGGTTGCCAGGAGCCGGGTGAGGCAGGGCATGGGGAAATTGGAAGGGTTGGTGTCCTTTTGGCATAATGGAAAATGTTCCCAAATTGCCTGTGGTGATGGTCGTAGAACTCTATGAATGTACCCAAAGCCACTGAATTGTACACTGCAAATGGGTGAACCATACCAGAATATGAGAATTCTTTTTTTTTTTGAGAAGTTTTGCTCTTGTTGCCCAGGCTGGAATGCAATGGTGCAATCTTGGTTCACTGCAACCTCTGCCTCCTGGGTTCAAGTGATTCTCCTACTTCAGCCTCCTAAGTAGCTGGGATTACAGGCATGTGCCACCATGCCCAGCTAATTTTGTATTTTTGTTTTGGTAGAGACAGGGTTTCTCCATGTTGGTCAGGCTGGTCTTGAACTCCTGACCTCAGGTGATTCCCCCTACCTCGGCCTCCCAAAGTGCTGGGATAACAGGTGTGAGCCACTGTGGCTGGCAGGAGTATGAGAATTCTATCTCAGTAAAGCTGTTTTTTTTTCCCCCACAAAAAAGCATCTTCCAGTGGCTTCCCTGTCCCCCTTCCCTCGAATAAAGTGGAAACAGCTGCCCCTGTGTGTCGAGGTCCTGCCTAAACTGATCACCTCTCGGGACTCTGGCTCATGACCTTCTCTTTCCGGCCACACCATCCACACAGCTATTTCCTAAACATTCCAAGCACGCTCCTGACTCGGGGCTTCTATGCTTCCTATTCCCTGTCCTGGAAAGTTCTTTCCTTCTGTAGCTCCCTGGCTATCCCTTTGTGCAGGTCCCTATTCAAGTTCCCTCCTGAGGGGAGCCTTCCTGACCATCCTCATCCACTCCCCTTACCTATTTATTAACTTACCTGACCTATATTTGTGTTACCTGTTGCATGGACCTGGGCGTAACGCTTGTAGATCCTAATGACCCACGTGGACGAGGAACAGCCAGACTCAGCCTTTGCCACCAGGAGTTTCTTCAAATCCCTGCCGGGAACGACTTGAGGCCCAGGCCTGGCTGGACCTCTCTGAACCCAGGGTGGGGATGCTAATTCCATCCAGCCAGCCTCTCAGCACTGGAATTTTGCCCTCTCAAACATAAGCTCCCTGGAGGCAGGGACTTGACAGTCTCATCCACTGCCATTACTTCCCAGTAACTGAATATGCATTTGCTAGAAGCTGGTAGCACAGTGCTGCGTGCACCTTGACTCACTCGGTCCTCTCTGCAGCCCTCATGCCAAAGCAGCTGCCTGGCCCACAGAGGCCTTGGCAAAACATGGCTGGGTCAAAGAATTAAAGTGCAACAGGGTCTATGCAGTGCTGAGAGGTTCACAAAGCACTTTCTCAAATGCCAACCCTGTCACTGGAGGAATGAATGGGCCCCTGAGGAATCAGTGGCACTGAGCCAGGCTGGTGAGAACCCATTCCAGGGAGCCACAGGGCCAAGTTCATACCACAAAATGATCGATGGGGCTTCTGAGAATAGGCTTTGGCGATATGCTACTTTTGGCAAAACGTTAAGGATTGAGTGGCAGAAAATGAACAGCCACTCAATCCTTGGTCTATAAAGAAAACCCAGAGGTACACTCAGAGCCAACACGGAATCGCTTTTTTTTTTTTTTTTTTTTTGAGACAATCTCGCTCTGTCGCCCAGGCTGGAGTGCAGTGGCACAATCTGGGCTCACTGCAACTTCTGCCCCCTGGGTTCAAGCGATTCTCCTGCCTCAGCCTCACGAGTAGCTGGGACTACAGGTGAGTGCCACCACCTCTGGCTAATTTATGGAATTGTCTTTAAGCATTCAGGTGATTTTGCTTCAGGACTAGACAGCCCAGTGTGCCTAGGCTTCCTAAAGCATACCCCACCTCCTGTCATGCATGCACAGGGACACACAAAATCAAGGAGCACTGTTAGGTTGGCGAAGCTCCACAGCAGCGCTCCGCCCTACACTCCTGCTGGGTTTTATTAACATGCCAAATTTAATTAGGAAGTGTAAACTTTACAAGGCCTAAGAATTATGAGGCCTGAACTTCAAGGTCATGGTGAATTAGACTTTCCTAGAAGACAGAAGGCTACAAATGAAAGGAGGGGAATGCTGGGGTGGGAGGCAGGGATCTTGGGGTCAGGTGCCACCTCCACCTTGCTAGGTAACTTTCACCAAGTCATATCCTCATCTGCAAATGGAAGATAGCCTCTTTAAAGCTCTAAAGTAACTCTAAAGAGGGAGATTGAGGGGAAGGTGCTGAGGCTAGGAAACTGGGAACTGGGTAAACGTAAGCCACAGTCTGCCCACAGCTGTATTCTTTTTTTTTTTTTTTTTGAGACAGGGTCTTGCTCTGTTGCCCAGGCTGGAGTGCAGTGGCACCATCACAGCTCACTGCACCTTGACCTCCTGGGCTCAATCCATCCTCCTACCTCAGCCTCCTAAGTGGCTGGGTCTACATGGGTGAGCCACTATGCCTGGCTAATTTTATTTAATTTTTTTGTAGAGATGGGGTTTTGCCATGTCATCCAGGCTGAATTAAAGCCACTTCTTGATTGGTTGGGGCACAAGGGTTACCCTAAAGTTTGGCCTTGGAGTGGGGGAGGGGGAAGAATTCAGAAACATCTGTCTTCAGAGGGTGGAAGCTGTCACCACAGGAGCCATTCATTTGCTTTCTCTAGATGGCCTCTGGTTGTGATGACAACCCCTTATTGTCTAATTCTAATCCTCAACCACCAGGGCACTAGCCCAGGCAGACAGCGTCACTCCTGCTCTGAAGACAGCAGGGGTCAGAGAGGGTAGTGCACGTTCAAGGGACAACAGCAACTAGAAACCAGACGTGATGATTTCCAGTCAATTCTCTCTACTTTACATCTGGCATATAACTGTTTTATAAAGTGCAGCTCCTCAAGGGGGGCAAGGATGGAATTGGCACATTATCATGAGATTCAGGGACATAACACGATCCTATTGAAGTCACACAGTAAAGCAAAGGCCATTCTTTACCTTTTCTTGACTTTGAATAAACTCCTGGACTTAGTGACCATTCCCTCACTATCCCCATCCCTAGCAGGGCTACAGAGCTCACAGGCCACTCTGATCAGTGTTACTCCCAGGTCAAACCTTTTCATCGTGGGCCAGAACTGCTTCTGCGGCACTGAGAGAGGTCAGCTCCACTTCTGTGGACGTCACAACTGGGACGTCAAACAAGCCAATTTTGTTCAACCACGATGTGGGCTGGCCCTACAGAAAAAAAGCTGTTCTAAAGTGACAACCGGTGTCCTGGGCCCTTTGATAGGGAAGTCAAGGGTCTGTGGCAGTGGCTGATTTAGTTTCTCACTGAGGGTTTTATCTTGCATCTTCTTGGGGATGACAGGTCCCAGGGCAGGCAGCACTGTCACTTGCCATTGCTGTCATTCTGGAGCAGGATGAAAGGCAGGCAGGGAAAAGGTCCTGACTCCTCTTATCATTTCTTCTAGAGGAAAATACACTCATGGGGGAAAACATGGAAGGGAGAGGGACTCAACCTCTGGATGCTCCACAGAAAAGAAGAGGAATGGTGTGGGTTAGAGTCCCGGCTCCAAGGTGCATTAGCTGAGCTTGTCATCAGCCAAGGGTGTGCGGTGCTAACTCTCTAGGAGAGCTAAGCCTCGAGCTTTGGGGTGAGACACAGCCAGGTTTAAATTCCATCAAATCCCATTCTCACCACCTGCAGACTGTGTGGCCTTGGGTAAGTTCCACGTCCTCCCTGAGCCTCACATTACTCATCTGTGAGACAGGCTCATAACAGCACGTAACACCGAGAACTAGAGAGTGTGGAAATGCACGTGAAAGACTTGGCGCATAGTAAATGCTCATTAAAGTGACTTGTCACCGTCTTTTTCCCACGGCCAATTCCCCATTACTCAGTTTCCACGTCTGTAAGAAAGGAACCGCAAAAGAACCGCTTCGAGGGCTGCTGCTAGGACAGACCGAAAGGATGGGCGCGAAGACCCCTGCCCAGGACGTAACACTCCCTAACGAGCAGGCTGAGGATCGGAGCCTCAGTCACCCCATCTGCAAAATGGGCACCTGGTCTCCCCCACCACAGCCCAGGAACCCCCGAACGGCGGTGCAGGCGGCAGCTCTTCTCCCCTCAGGCCCCCTCGACCCTCTCGGAACCCCCGGCCCGTTGAGCCGGGTAGATTTCTCAGCCCCAGCCCCTCAGGGGCGCGCCCAGCCCGGGCCTCCGGCGCCGCCGGCCACTCCCCGATCCCGCTACCTATGGTGGAGATAAACGTGGAGTTGAAGGCGTCCTCGGAGAAGCGGAACAGGACACAGGTCTTCCCCACCCCCGAGTCCCCGATCAACAGCAGCTTGAACAGGTAATCGTAGGTCTTCGCCATATTACACTCTCTCCCCGACGGGAAGTGCAGCCAGCGCCTCTCCACTGGCCACCAGTCCCGTCCATCAGCGCCGAGCCCGCCCCCTATTGGCTCCAGGCCCGCGGCGCGTCACCGCGGCCGACACCCGCCCCTGCGTCCCGCCCGTCGCGGGGAGACCTGGGGAGGGGGCGAGCGGAGCGCGGAGCCGGAAGCAGCTCGAGCGTACCTCTCATTGGCCAGCACTGATATGAGGACGGGCTCTGATTGACCAGCAGTAAAGAGTCGAGGGGCTTCAAATGGGGACGAGGCGGGGGCGTGGCACTATGTGGCCCCGCCTCCACCCCGACTCGGGCGGCCCGGCCCCGCCCCAAAATGGGAGAGGGAAGGCAGCGAGAGGCGCCAACGGCTCGCGCGCCGGCAGTTTGTGGGCGGGGCTTGGAGTGCGTACGCACGCGCACCCGGAGGTCCGTTAGGCGCCAGCAGAGGGCGTACGCGCATAGTTGGGGCGAGTATCTCCGGGTCCCGCCCTCACAACTCGCGCAGCCGCAGTAGGCGCCGAAGCGTGCGCGGGAAAGGACTGTAGAGCCCTTCTGCCTGTCTGTGGTCTCCGAGTCGGGGCAGCGTGAACCGAGGGAGGAAGGAGAGAGGAGGCGCTCTATAATCGAAAAGTGACCCCCGAGGCGAGATCCGAGGTCTCGGCTGTGGCTTGGCAACCTGCTTAGAGATACCCAAGGTCTCCGCCACCTGAGCGGCGTCACCGCCAAGAGCTGTGCCCCAAGGCGCGCGCCGGCCTCCTCAGGGCCCGCCCTCGGCCGCCTTAGGGGTTGTCCGGGCCAGCCCGGGGGGTTTGGGCAGTGAGGATGTAGGGTCGGCGGTTCTGTGTCTGGTGGGCCTCTCAACACTAAAAAAACAGACCTGCGCGGTGGCTTCCGCCTGTGATCCTAGCGTTTCGGGAGGCCGAGGTGGGAGGATCGCTTGAGGCCAGGAGATTGAGGCTCCACTAGCCTTGATCGGCCCACTGCATTCCAGCCTGGGCGACAGAGCGAGACACTCGAAAAAAGAGAAAAAAAGAAAAAGAGGGCTACATTAGGAAAATCGGGCTTGCAGCTGGGTGTGGTGGCTCATGCCTGTAATCCCAGCACTTCGGGAGGCTGAGGCAGGCAGATCACTTGAGGTCAGGAGTTCGAGACCACTGCATTCCAGCCTGGGTGAGAGAGCAAGACTCTGTTTCAAAAAACAGAAAATTTTTAAAAAAACTAGCCAGCTGTGGTGGTGTATGTTTGTAGTCCCAGCTACTCAGGAGGCTAAGGTGGGAGGATCCCTTTAGCCTTGGAGGTAAAGGCTGCAGTGAGCTATGATTGCACCACTGCACTCCAGCCTAGGTGACAGAGCAAAACCCTGACTTAAAAAAAATTTAATCCCAGTACCAGCCCAGCAAAATGATGTTATTTTTTTTCCCATTTGATGGTGAGAAACCTGAAGCCAGAGGAGGTTAAGTGACTTTTTCCCCTTCTCCACTCAAAAGTGGAAGTTGGTATCTGAATTCAGAGTGCCAATCCTCCCAAGCAGCAATTTGCTCACTAGGGCTTCCTGCTTCTTAGAGATGGTCCAATCTCTCTTAGGTCACTCTGGGGCCTCCAGGGCCTGGAGGCTCACTTAAGGATCTGCGGAAGGATGGTTCCAGCCTTTCCTCCTCCCTTCCACTTCAGCTCATTCTGCGAATATATCTCTGGTTAAGAAAAGCTTCAACCAGAGCCATTGAGCACTTCACAGGCCTCAGCCTCTGTGGTATTTGATAGTCTTGACCACCTCTGAACATTCTGTTTTTTTCTTGGTATTATCCTCATTTTATTTATGTACTTATTTTTGAGACAGGGTCTTGTTCTGTTGCCGAGGCTGGAGTGCAGTGGGTGATTTTGCTCACTGCAACCCTCATCTGCAGGGTTCAGGAGATTCTCCTGCCTCAGCTTCCCGAAAGAGCTGGGATTGCAGGTGCCTGCCTCCATGCCTAATTTGTATTTCTAGTAGAGATGGGGGTTTCACTATGTTGGCCAGGCTGGTCTGGAACTCCTGGCCTCAAGTGATCCACCCTCTGCCTCTGCCTCCCAAAGTGCTGGGATTACAGGCATGAGCCACCATGCCCGGCGCTATCCCTATTTTATTTGCTGGTTTCTTCTCCCTGCCGCCTCTGCCTCCCTTTCTTTGGTCGGTTTTTTTCTCAGACCCCATTGCAGTCTTTTTTTTTTTGGGGGGGGGGTTGGCGGGTGGTCTCTGCTTGTCCCTTAGGATTTGTGTTCCTCGTGGTTCTGTCTCTGTTCTCACTTTCTGGGTGCTCCTAATGCCTCCACGCTGACCAGTCTCAGTGTTTTATCCTTAGCCCAGCCATCTCTTTACGTCCACCTGCATTCTGGACATCTAACTTTGGATTTGTCAGATACTCCTAACTCAGCATGTTCACAACGGAACTCATCTGCTAATATCCAGACCGGCTTGTCCTGATTTTCCTTGCGAGTGAAACTTAAGCCATCTTTGACAGCTGCCTTTCATCTCTTGTCTGTTACATCCTGGTTTTTAAGGAGGTTCTAAATAGCTCTTGAGGGCTGGGCGCCATGGCTCACGCCTGTAATCCCAGCACTTTTGGAGGCCAAGGCAGGTGGATCTACCTGAGGTCAGGAGTTCGAGACCAGCCTGGCTAACATGGTGAAACCCCGTCTCTACTAAAAATTTTAAAAATTAGCTGGGCATGGTGGTGCGTGCCTGTAATTCCAGCTACTCAGGAAGCTGAGGCGGGAGAATGGCTTGAATCAGGGAGGTGGAGGTTGCAGTTAGCTGAGATTGCGCCACTGCACTCCAGCCTGGGTGACGGAGCAAGACTCGTTCTCAAAAATAAAAAATAAAACATAAAACAAACAAATGGCTCTTGAATCTTGTTCTTGCATTTCCATTGCCACAGTGGAATCGTCACATTTCTCCACTGGTCTCCCTGACCATTTTCTCTAATCCAGATTCCACCCTGCAGTGTGGTTATTCTAAAACACTTCAGGCTGGGCGCTGTGGCTTACGCCTGTAATCCCAGCACTAAGGGAGGCTGAGGCAGCTGGGTTACTTGAGGTCAGGCATTTGAGACCAGCCTGGTCAACATGGCGAAACTCTGTCTCTATTAAAATTACAAAAATTAGGCTGGGTGTTGTGGCTCACGCCTATAATCCCAGCACTTTGGGAGGCCAAGGCAGGCAGATCACCTGAGGTTGGGAGTTTGAGACCAGCCTGATCAACATGGAGAAACCCCATCTCTACTGAAAATACAAAAAAATTAGCCTGGCGGGGTGGCACATGGCCTGTAATCCCAGCTACTCTGGAGGGTGAGGCAGGAGAATTGCTTGAACCTGGGAGGTAGAGGTTGCAGTGAGCCGAGATGGCGCCATTGCACTCCAGCCTGGGCAACAAGAGCAAAACTCTGTCTCAAATAAATAACAAAAATTAGCTGGGCACATACCTGTAGTCCCAACTATTCTGGAGGCAGAGGTGGGAGGATTCCTTGAGCCCAGGAGGTCAAGGCTGCAGTGAGCCATGATCGAGCCCTGCCCTCCAGCCTGGATGTCAGAGTGAGACCCACTCACTTCCTTTAGTAGCTATCCGTGGTCTCTTGGCAGGATAAAGTTCAAAATCTTCCTCTTAGCCTTTGATACCCCTCACAATCTGGTTCTAACCTCACCCTCTGTTCCACTCGTACTTCATGGCATTGGGAACTCCCCAAAAGTTGGGCAGATCCATTGAACAAACATTGAACACAGTGACGTATTAAGTGCTAAGGTCACGGGCATGACTAAAACAGTATCCTGAGATGAGATTACAACCCAAGTGGGGAGGGAGGAGGGAGAAAACACACACACAAAGGGACAACTGTGGTCAAGTCATGGCAGGGCCCTTATTGGAGGGGTGTCTTCATTCATTCATACTCCCTGTACTGACCATCAAAATCATCCCAGGGTCAGTTAAAGGTTGGATTGGTATAAAGGAAATGCTTTAATTTTTTTTTTTTTCTTTTTTTTTGAGCTGGAGTCTCGCTCTTTCGCCCAGGCTGGCGTGCAGTGGGGTGATCTCAGCTCACTGCAACCTTCACCTCTCGGGTTTAAGCACTTCTCCTGCCTCATTCTCCCGAGTCACTGGGACTACAGGGGCGTGCCACCATGCCTAGCTAATTTTTTGTATTTTTATTAGTGATGAGGTTTCACCTTGTTAGCCAGGATGGTCTCAATCTCCTGACCTCGTGATCCGCCCGCCTCAGCCTCCCAAAGTGCTGGGAGTACAGGCATGAGCCACTGTGCCTGGATAGTTATTTTTAATTTATTTTTGGAGAATGGGGTCTCGCTATATTGCCCAAGCAGGTCTCGAACTCCTGGCTAGGCTCGAGTTATCCTCCCCTGTCTCTGCCTGCTGTTATTTTATTTTGTTTTATTTTTGAGGAGTCTCGCTCTGTCACCCAGGCTGGAGTTCAGTGGCACAGTCTCAGCTCACTGCCACCTCCATCTCCTGGGTTCAAGTGATTCTCCTGTCTCAGCCTCCCGAGTAGCTGGGATTACAGATGTGTGCCACCACGCCTGGCTAATTTTTGTATTTTTAGTAGAGACGGAGTTTCACCATGTTGGCCAGGGTGGTCTCGAACTCCTGACCTCAGGTGATCCACCCACCTAGGCTTCCCAAGGTGCTGGGATTACAAGCATGAACCACAGCTCCTGGCCTGTTACTTTTTTGATAACAGAAAGTTGTTTGCAGATTCCATTAATGTTTTAAAGGCTTTCATTTCTCTTTCCAATTCCCTGCCTCTCCGTCTCAAAAAAAGATCTCAAGGCAAAATATCAAAATCCAGGTAGTGAAACTGTAGTGGTCTTTGGCACTCTGTTCTAAGTTCTCTGCCATCCAGCGAGCTAAATTTTAAGGTTACTTCCTTTGGCTCACTTCTTCCCTTGTATTCCATGGCAACCCATACTGGATTATTGAAATCTTCGCCTAACTGGCCTTCCTGCCTTAGTCCACCCCAACGCCAGACTTTCTCGCAGATGAATGCTAAATAGATTTTTCTAGTGTATTGCTTTGACTTGTTTTCTCATCTTTTTAGTCTCTTTTTTTTTTTTGTGGTGGGGTATAGAGTCTTGCTTGGTCACCCGAGCACACAGTGGCATGATCTCAGCTCACTGCAACTTCCGCCTCCTGGGTTCAGGCGATTCTCCTGCCTCAGCCTCCGGAGTAGCTGGGACTACAGCTAATTTTTGTATTTTTGGTAGAGATGGGGTTTCACCATGTTGCCCAGGCTAGTCTTGAACTCCCCAATGATCCACTTGCTTCAGTTTCCCAAAGTGCTGGGATTATAGGCGTGAGCCACCACACCCGGCCTCCTAGTCTTTAGTGGCTCTCCACTCCTGACTAAATTAAGTTCAGACTTTCATCAGTGTGGGCCCAGCCTACCTTCCAGCTTTTCTACTTCTGCTTTATTTATTTAATTATTTTGAGATAGGGTCTAATTCAAAGACGGTCCCCCAGGTTGGAGTGCACTGGCGGATTATAGCTCACTGCACCATCTGCCTCCTAGGCTCAAGCAGTCCTCCTTCCTCGTGTGTGTGTGTGTGTGTGTGTGTGTGTGTGTGTGTGTGTGTGTGTGTGTGTGTGTGTGTGTGTGTGTGTGTGTGTTTGAGACAGAGTCCTGTTCTGTTGCCCAGGGTGGACTGCAGTGGAGCAATCTTGGCTCATGGCAACCTCTGCCTCCCAGGTAACTGGGATTATAGGTGTGTACCACCATGTCCAGCTCATTTTTGTATTTTTAGTAGAGATGGGGTTTCACCATGTTGGCCAAGCTGGTCTTGAACTCCTGGCCTCAAGCGATCTGCCTGCCTTGGCCTCTCAAAATGCTGGGATTACAGGTGTAATTTGGCTACCGCAGCTGGCCAAATTTTTGTATTTTTTTGTAGAGATGGGGTCCCACTTTGTTGCCCACGCTGGTCTGCTTTGCTTTATATATGCAACTCAGAAAGCCTTAGCCAGGCAGGCCTTCCTAACTCAGGCAACAGAGACGATCTCGCCTGCTCTCATCTATTAAAATCCTACTCATTCTTCACAGCCTGGCTCAGGCAAGATGGGATAATGAAGGCCAGTTTTCGAGTTACTGAGGCTGAGTGCTCTTGCCAGTAATGAGATCGTAATATCCTTGTATCATGAAGTTACAATATAAAGCAAATAGATAACCTTTTCTTTGTTCTTGGCTCTGTTATTTCCCCTTTCTGTCCCGTTAACATTTGTTGAACCAAAATGCTCTGTGTACGCGCACACGTTCTAAAATTCACACAAATTGTAGTTTATGTAAAAATTTATTTGACCAAAATGTAGAAAAGTGATACTATTACATATGATACAGTTGCAAGAATCTAAAGAAAAGTGTGGATTTCATTCAATTGCACAATTTGCTAGTGTATTTCCTGGGTAGTGTGGC